>MU279126.1:0-78745 GCA_022385715.1 Xylaria cubensis | reverse complement strand
TAAAAAATTATTAAAAATATATAAAACTAATATTATAATAATTATATAATATTAAATTATAAATAAATTTAAAAAAGTTTAAGTTTTATATTATTAAAACTAAATTTTTAAAATATATTATTAATATTAAAAATATTTAAATAAACTTTAAAAAAATAAAAGTTATATATAATTAAAAAGCTTTTATTAATATAAAAAATATATAATTTTTTTTAAGCTTTTATAACTTTTATTATAAATTTATAAAAAATATAATTATATAATTAGTTTATTAATTTAATTAATAAAAAAAAAAACTTTATTTTATTAAATTAAAAAATATAATAAAGCTTTTAAATAATTAAAAAAAATATTTTATTTATATTTTTTATTATAATATTTTAAATATAAATTATTTATTAAAATTAAAATTAACGTTTTTAATAATATAATTATTAAAATAATATTATAATTATATAAAAATAAATAATATTTAATAATATATTATTTTAAAACTTTTTATAATATAAAATTAAACTATAATATTTTTAATAAAAAAATGCTTATTATTATAAAAATATTTAAAAAATAAAAACTAAAATTAATTAATAAATAAAATAAGCTTTTTTTAATTATTATTAATTATTAAGTTTTAAAACATTTTAATATTAAATAATATTTAAATTTATAATAAATAAGTTAAATTAAATTATTTTTTAAATATAACTTTTTTATTATTTTTTAATTAAAAAAAAAAACGTTATAATAAACGCTTTATTTTAAAAATAAAAGGACTTTATTATATAAAAAAAAAAAAAAAAAATATAGCATTATTTTATAATATTTTAATTAATTAATAATAACGTTTATAACATTTTTATTTAAATAAAAAAATTATTTATATTTATTTTTGTTTTAAAACTTTATAAAATATTAAAAAATTTATAAAGTTTTTAATTAATTAAATATATTTTATAAAAAAATTATAAAAACTTTAATATAAAAATTTATTATAAAAAAGCTTAAAATTTTAAAAAAAAATAATTTATAACATATTAAATTTAAACTTATTATTTATTATAAATAATTAATAGTTTTAAATTTTTTTTTATAAATATATTTAATTTAAAAAGCTTATAATTATATATTTATTGCTTATTTTAATAAATATAAAATAAAAAAATTAATAATTAAATATTATTAATAATTTAAACTTAAAAAAAATTATAAAACTTATATAAATAATTATATATATTATTAATTAATAAAAATATTTTAAAATAAAACGTTTAATAAATTAATTTTTTTATTAATATTTAATTATATTTAATATTATTTAATAATAAACTTTAAATAAATATTAAAAAATAAATATAATTATAATAATATATTAATTATAATTAATTAATTAAAAAAAAAAGCTTAAATTATATTATATATTATATAAGCAATAATTAAAAACGTTATAAAAATATATTATAAAAAACTTTTTAAAATATTTAAAATATTAATAATAATAACTTTTAATAAAAATTTTTAATTTATTTTTACTTTTATAAATAAATTATATAAATTAATAAAAATTTAATATATATTAACTTTTATAAAACATTATAAAACTATAAATTAAATAAAAATTATAAATAAATATTTAAATTAATATTTATATTTTTATATAAACTATTATTAAAATAATTAATTAAAATATATATTTATTATAAATTATATTTAAGCTTTATTATTTTATAAATTTATAAAATTATTGCTTTATAAAGTTAAAATAAGTTTTTTAATGCTTTTTTATTTTAATTAAAAAAATAGAACAATAAAAAAAAAGCTTGCAAAATTATTAGCTAAAAAATAAAACCTATAAATATATGCATAAAAAAAAGCATAAAAAATTATACGATTTATTAAATCTATTAAAAAATAATTAAAGCATAATTAAAACTAAATAATTAATTAAATTAATTAAAAACGTTATAATTTTAATTTTAATATTAAAAACTATATTTTAATATTAAAAAAAAAATAATTATAAAATATTAATAAATTTTTTAATAAGTTAAACTATTTAATAATTTAATAAAAGTTTAAAATTTTAAAAAAAAATAATAATATTTTTATATTTAATATATTATTAATATAAAAAGCTATAAATATTTACTACGTTAATAAACTATAAAAATATTTAAATAATTTATTTTTAAATTAAAAAGCAAAAAACTTAAATAATAAAATAATAAAACTAAAAAAAAAAAAAAAAGTAAATAATTATAAAAGTTTAATCTTTAAAAATATATTATTATAAGTTATAATATTAAATTAACTAAAAAAAATAAAACATAAACAATAAATAATACTTTATTAAACATTTTAAAAATAATATAAAAATATTAAAAAAATTTTATAATATAAACCTTAAATTAATTAAATTATTAATAAAGTTAAAAAAATAATTAAATATAATATAAAAAAAAAGTTTAATACGTTATATTTAAATAATAATAAAGCAGTAGTATAAAAAAAATAATAATAAAAAAACAATAAGCTTAAGCTATAATAATAATATTAAATTATAATAATAATATATAAAAAAACCTTATAATAATTTAATAATATAAAAGCTTAAAAAAAAGTTATATAATAAAAACTTAAAGCGATTTTTTTGTTATTAAAAAGTAGTTATTTAAAGTTTTTATATTTAAATATTATATTTAATTGTTTTAAAACAAGCTATTTTTTTTAAAAAAAAAGTAATAATAATATAATAGCTTATATAATAGTTATGCTTTATATTAGCCCTATTATACTGCTATATTATTAATATTACTAGTTTATACCGCTTATATTTATTATACCCTACATATATATTTAAGTACGTACGATCTTATAAAATAGTTTCTTTTTTTTCCTTTTTTCTTTACCTTAGATTTTTAATATAATATAGCATATATTGCCGCGGAGCCCTGCCTTTATTTATATGTTAAATATAACATATTAATTATAAATATAATTTTTAACTTTTTATTAAACAACTTTTTAGTTTTTTTTTAGCTTTATATAATTTAGCTTTAATAAACATATTTATAATTATTATTAGTTTGTTTTTTTTGCTTTTATTTAATAATAAACCTTTATAGCTTAATATTAATATATAGTTTTATATTTTTTTTTAAAGCAAAAAAATTTAAAAAATAACTTAAGCATTATAACGTTTTAAAGCTTAAAAATAGTTTTAACATTTTTATTTATTTTAATTTAAATATAAATTTAATATTTATATATTTATAAATAAGCTTTTATAAAGTAACATTTAATAAAGTTAGTTTTAATATTAATATATATTTATTATTTATTATTAATATAAGTTTATTTTTTAATTTAGCTTTAGTTTAATGTATATATTTAATTTTAATTTTTAATAATATTAATATAATAATATTAAATAAAATAAAAAAAAAGTTAAATTGTATTTTTAGTTTAAAAATAAATAATTTAATTATAATTTTTAGTTTTAAATAGCTATTTTTAATATTATTAAATATAAAAATAAATAATATTTTATAAAGTAAAAATAATAATATTAAGTATAAAAACGAACTAAAAAGTATAAATAATTTTAATATATAATTATTTTTTTTTGCGTTTTTTTTAAAAGTATGCTTTTAAAATTAATTATTAATAATTTAAATAAAGCAAAAAAAATTATATTTATTTAAAAAATAATAATAAATAAAAAGAATAAGTAGTTAAGTTTTAAAGTTATATTTTATAATATTTTTTTAAGCTTTTATAAATAATTTTAATTAAAAGCTTAAATAAAATTTATATAATAATTTATGTTTTAATTTATAGTTTATTATTATTTATTTAGTTTTTTTATTAATTAATTTCTTATTAATAAAACAACAGGCCTGTTTTTAATATTTTTAATAATTTATGCTTTTTAATATAGGTTTAAAAAGTTATTAAATTTTTAAAATTGTTTTAACATAATAACTTTTAATAATAGTTATAAAAAAATTATAAAATAATAATAAAAGAATAATTAAAAATAATTAATTTAAATTCCGTTTTTAAAACTAGTATTAAATAATTAATATAATATATTTAAAGCATTTATAATAAAGTAATATTAAATTAAATACTATTATTTATTATAAGTATTATTTTTATTAGTTTTAATTTAATAAAAAAGCAAGCAGCTTAAATTTAATGCTATAATAATAAAGTTTATAAAAATAATAAAATAATAATTATAAGCTTTTAAGCTTATAACTTATTAAAATTATAAATAAATATTAAAGATTTATATATTAATTAAACATTAAAATAAGTTTAAGTATAGTAGAGTGCGGTAATACTTCGTATTATATAATAGGTTGTGTGTGGGGCGTTGTACCCAGCCACCTGAATTTACTAGCCGTAATTCCAACAATATTAGATGCCAGGAAGAACGGTGCAATGAATCGAATGCTATAACTGGTGCCGAGGACGCGTTATTGATATTGCATCAAGCTGACAGCGTTGATGGCTCCAAATTTTACGATTCGGCTCTCGGGTCCTCGGTACCCCCTTATGCGGAAACCATCATGTCATACGGAGGTATAGAAGGTCGTTCTGTTCGAGTTCCCCCTCTGCCGCCTGAGGGCAAGACTGGCCACCCCTATTCCTGTGTTGCTTGTGGCAGATCGGTTCGTATTTCGAATAATTCGGCTTGGAAGCAACATTTGTATGCCGATCTTTGTCCGTGGTTGTGCCTCGACCCATGTTGCTCCCGTGGAGACAAGGTCTATAAGAGCAAGACTGACTGGATATCCCATTTGGCACTTGATCACCGCCTGGAGCCGGCTTGGGAGTCAATAGAGTGTCCTCTATGTCTCCAAAGTACGGGAGCCGGCAAAACAACAATCACAAAACATCTCAGTTCTCACCTTGAAGAGATTTCCCTTGGAGCTCTTCCATCTGGACTTGAGTTTGACACTGAATCTGAAGATGAAGGCCAAGACGCCGAGGACTATCAGTCAGATATCCCATGGAAGCTTGACCCAGACTCTACAAACATGCCCTCTGATCCGAATACATCAACGAGTAAAGAGGCTGAGGTCCAGCAACAAGAACCTGGAGCGGAAATTAGCAGAAACATAATTGTCTGCGAATCATGCGGGTCATTGCAAAACTTAACCTTTTACTACCAAGACCGCAATGAATTACACGAGATTGATTTTCGTTTTTGTTCTGACTGTAAGAACAAATTGAATCGGCATCCAAAGAAAATGAAGACCCAAAAATCGCCGAAACTTCAAGCAGTGCCAGCGAAAGATGAGATGGCCTTGGCACGAGTTTCAACTAATAGCCCACCCGACACTTACTTTCATGGTGACAAGCTCGAACCGAGCGAACAAAAAGAGATTCTTGGCCCTAGTCCGCATGAATGCATCCGCGTAGAGCATCATGATGGTTTGGCGGGGAAATCGGCAGTTGCTTTAAGAACGGAGGCCCAAGTTGGCGACCCTACTACTCCCCCTGTCCTCGAGGATGCACTAGGATATTTGGATCGCGTGAAAGTGGCATTTTCACCTTCATCTAATACTTATGAAGAATTTCTTGATATACTAAAGGAGTTCAAATCCCAAAGGTTAGTCAAATAACATGATACTCTGCCGCTAAGTGTACTCACTGTAATAGGATTGATACTCCAGGGTTATTGATCGCACAAGAGAGCTATTCCACGAGGACGCGGACCTGATGAAAGGGTTCTGTAAGTTTGTTCCTCCGGGGTGGGAAAATTATGTGATTACAGGAAATATAGAAGACATCCCCCCTATCACTACTGCGTCTGAAGAGTCTAGCTCAGACCAGCAAAAGCAAGCATCTCCCTTCCCAAAATCCCAGTGAAGTGGTCCAGGGCGCGCGATGGATGAGACAGTTCTGTGGACTACGTCAATGCGAACCAATCTATAACGTCGATATACGCGAGTTTGGCACAGCAGAGGAACCCGTGCACCAGATATTAGGAACTAGCAGTTTCTTGAGCTCATAGAGATGTTTTCAAGGATATTGTGCCATGGTATCAACAGTAAGGGAGATACAAGTGGCCGCAGAAGTTAAGATATCCACCTTGATAACCTTCTACTTTTTAGTAATATATCGATATAGTGCTGCAGTTCTATTCCGTGACATACATAGGTCAACATACCCCTCTTCTTGACAGCGTATTGGAGCCCTCAAATCCTGGGCCAGACCTGCTATAGAAACACTCGGCGAAGATTTATTGCAACTATCGTAGATTATTTAGTCCTGATTCTACTTCTCACAACGTTTGTTTGTATCTGCAGTTAGAAAAATGCACGAGAAACGAAGTAGGCAACTATATTAGACTTGAAGCGAGGTAATTTGGGGTCTAGCTGGATCTCCTAACTCGCCCAAAGCAATCCTTCGACCCCATGCTGTTGGAGGTCCATCGCGCTTGGCTGCTTACAGGACTGTAGACTGATTCGCTATCTTACTTCCAATTGGACCGGTTAGAGAGTTCACTCCTTGCCCCCCGTCGACTAAGCTAAACTAGACACGAAAGTGGTTAATTAATCGTGATGTCATGCCCCTCATTCGGTTGAGATCTCTCTATTGACAACATACTAGTCTTTCCGCCCCAGAAAATTCAAGCGAAATCGCTGGAGAGTTACCCATCGCAATGGGCGACATAGATACGGCCGACCTTTGGGATCTGTCTCCCGTACCCACCCTCGTTCTATCACCGGCTTGTCGCATTGAGAGGGTTTCGAACGGGTTTCTAGACCTGTGGAAGCGTCAGAGGGAAGAATTTGTTGGGAAGGATGTGTTCAACGCCCTATATGCCGGATCCTTATTCGAACGCTTCGATCGCATACCCCTTACCCGCTCCATCGAGGTTGCCATCGATACACGAAAAGTACAGCTCTGCTATTCCGCTTGTAATGTAGATGGCGCATCGTGGTCTGCCCGCGTCATCCCCATCTTCAAGAATGACAAGTTGTTGGCGCTCGTTCTGCAATGGGAACTAGTCGAAAACTCGCTTGGTGATGCTGGCGTTGACCTCGCCCATAACATGCTCTCAGCTGATGAGACATTTCGTTTACTTATTCAGGCCGTCAAGGACTATGCCATATTTCTTCTCGACACCCGTGGTTACGTGGCGACCTGGAATGCGGGTGCCGAGTTGCTAAAGGGGTATGAGAGGACTGATATCATCGGCAAACACTTTTCCACTTTTTACGGCGAGGAGGATCTTCGTGGCGGAAAACCCGAGAGAGAACTTGAGATCTGCTTGCGCGATGGCAGAGCGCAAGACGAAGGCTGGCGTTACCGGAAGGATGGCAGTCGGTTCTGGGCGAATGTTGTCATCACCACTGTCTACCGGAATGGAGTCCACGTTGGCTTTGGCAAGGTCACTCGGGACTTAACGGAGAGGAGAAATGCCGAGCTACAACTTGTGCAAGCATATGAGGAGAGCGCCAAGTTGAAAAACGACTTTCTCGCCAATATGAGCCACGAAATCAGGACTCCGCTTCATGGCATGCTGTCAGCTTGCACGCTCCTTCTAGATACCGCGCTGACCCCAAACCAGCGAGATATGGCTGATCTTATAGCGGAATCAGGTCAGGTTCTACTTCAGGTCATCAACAGTATCCTCGACTATTCTAAGATAGTATCGGGTAGTGTTTCCATGAGTTCAGTTCCTGTCGATATCGCTGGGATCATGTCCTCGGTGATCCGTAATGTGCAGGTCAGGTTACGGCCGGAAGTTCACCTCCAACTTGATCTGTCGCCTGAACTACCCAGAGCCATTAAAGGAGACCCGCTTCGTTTCCGACAAATCGTGCAAAATATTGTGGATAATGCGGTCAAGTTTACAGAGGAAGGATGGGTCTCTGTTCAAACTTCTGTTGTGGCAGAAGACGAGACGACGTGTACAATTCAGACGAATGTTACTGATACAGGGATAGGAGTGCAAGTCACTGACGCTACCGTCCAAAACCTTTACAAGCCATTTATCCAACTCGAACAGTCGATCAACAAGCGTTTCCAAGGCACCGGTCTCGGACTGTCTATCGCGAAGTCCTTGGTTGAGTTGATGGACGGTCAACTGGGGTACCGCCCCAACCCCACCCGTCATGGGAGTGTTTTCTGGTTTACGGCCAAATTCACAAAAATACCAGAGAAGAGTGTTGAACACGAAACCTCCCTTCAGCTTCGGTTAAAGGCAAGCGGTGAAGACGCCAGCTCATTACTCCAGCGGCTGCGAGAGATTGCTCCACGGAAGCGGATCTTAGCTGCGGAAGACAATCTTATCAATCAGAAAGTGCTGGTTCGTATGCTGCACTCGTTTCGATTCTCGCAAATAGATATTGTTGGCAATGGAGCTGAGGCCGTCAGCATGCTGGATAACTCGTCGGACACGTATGATTTGATTTTGATGGATATTAGTATGCCGGTCATGGATGGCTTCGAGGCGACGGCCAAGCTCAGGGCGAGCGGCGTGAAGTTACCCATTCTTGCCATGACGGCTTATGCACTTGCTGGCGACATGGAGAAGGTTCTGAGAAATGGAATGGACGATTATATCGTCAAGCCTATGGACCGAAACGTGTTGCTGCAGAAATTGTTGAAGTGGCTGGATTCGACTGGCTGATAGAGCAGAATGTGCTTTCACGACGCGGAGGCTGCGCTATTAAATGTCCACCGAAATCGCGGTATCCCCGTGGCGCTCTGTACTTCCTTGCCGGAAACCAGCGTCGAGACGTTTCGCTTTTACATGATGACTGGTACGAAAGCCCCTAGCATGGTGGCAGCACTCGAGGTTTCAGAATCCGAAAATGGTGTCCCTTATTTATACCATCCGCAACCAAGCTGGGCGGTTTCACATGATTTTATCTACTGATATTCCGACACGATCATTGGTTTCAGCCGTCATCAAGGCATTTAAACTTTGTAAGACTAAGAGGGCTAAAGCAGTACCGCACAATTATGTCTACAAGTGCTGTACTAATATGATCATGTAAGATTCTCCCTGGCAGAAAGGGGGTATAAGCGACAGCTGGTCGGCTATCAGGAGTGACACGACGGAAAGGGGTAAGTTCTCGGGTTGTTGGATTGAGATAGTATTCTGAGCTGAAGATAGGTAGAGATTTCCTGTTCAAAGTATATCAAACATTAGAAAAAAAGGTAGTAAAGTAGAAAATAATAAAAAACTTGAACACAAGTGTAAAGCTTCCTTTGGGATGCGTCGTGCGCTGGTCCCTTAACTTCATGTGCCTACTGCATAATACGTCGTTGGGCTATCGCCAGTGTCACTCATGATGCCTCCTATGTCCAGAATAATCAAAACCACGCTAGGAAAAAGATGAGCATGAAAGAGTGTTCGTTCGGCAGATGTACTGCGCTTCTAGTTGAACAAACGATCCTGAGCCTCCATGAACCACAGCCCTAAGTGCCTGTACATTGACACTTGTCTTTGGTCAGTATTATGTGCCCTACGAGAAACATGCTAGGTCTATGCCTAAGCGGCGCCGGCGTGAGAGAGCTGAAGACGGTCACATTATTCCATGCAATACCCAGGTTCGAGTGAATATATACTCACTCGATGACGAGCTGTAGAGATTGCACTCCTCGTTAAGTTCTTCTCGATCGAGACGCGCGGAGATAACAAAAAAAAACTCATGATATTTTTGGAATACGGCATTTGAATAGCTAAACACTATAGTATTTTGATCTAGGGCTTGTTTAAATGCATGCTGACCCAGAAGGGCCAGGGAGCGGAGCTGCCCTTATCACTTGCTTATTCGACTTCAGATGGGACGCACACAGAATTCGGTCTATCGTGGGTAGCGGTGATGCCTGCATGCAACTGAAACTAAATTTTCTAGGGCGGCTGAAATATTGAACATTATTTAGCATTGAGAGACAGGGGAGGTTAAGATACAACCTCCCAAACAAATATCATTAAGCTCATCTCACGCCCTTTCCATACGGTCAACCAGCTACGACCTTCCTTTCGCCTTCTTTTTCCGCGTCATCCTCTTCCGGGCTATTATCTTCTGCTGCAAATCTTCTTTTGCCGCGGCATTCTGGCTTGCCGCCTTGACGGCGTCGTCAGGTCTATTATTCTTGCCCTTATTGTTCTTCCCATTCCCATCCCCATTCTGATTCTGCCATTTTCCTCCTCCGGATACGGAGAAGTCTTTGCCTTTAGGCATATATCTCGGGTTGCCTTTTGCTTCGATTTGATTGGGGTTGTCTTTCCTACCGCCTGGCTGATATGCCTTCATCTTGGCCTGCTGCTCCTTGCGTCGGGCCACTACCTGCGCGTTCTCGATGGCAAACTCGACGATCAGACGATGCGTCTTCCCATTGTCGGACTTTACGGCGTGGCCGTTCAGCCATCGTAACCCCATCAACGCCCACCTGTGTGACGTGTATTCGATGAAGCCGTACCCACGACTCTTGCCCGCACCGTCGGCCTCTGCCACCTTGGAACCTTCCTTGTTCTCGAACATGATCTTTGTCTGCTTCACGATGCCCCTGCCCTTCTCCTTCCGCCGACGCTCAGCTTCCTTGTCCTCCTGGCCGCCTCGTGCGTTTTCTTCTTTAGAGAGAGGCTGGCGAAGGCCGGATTTGACGTCGCTTGCGAATCCGACGACGGCTTCGCGCGCTAACGCCTTAAGACCTTTTGAGTCGAGATTTCGCGGCATGTTGCGCACCGCGAGACGTGTTAGACTGATGTGAAGGCTGGGATTGCTCTGGATGAGCTTCTTTCGTTGTGCTGCGCTCTGCTCGCGAATCTTCACTTCAGATGGCGCTAGCATGTTGAACATGGGTGAACTCGCAGGGATGGCGCCTTCGGACAGTAGGTAGAGGCGACGTTTATCTTGGTGCTTGTCCTCCCGGGCAGCAGCGCCGGACTCGGCGAGGCGACTTGCTTCGTCCTTGCTTACGGCCTGGGAGACTTGTAGAAGACGGCCGTCGATGGTGTACTTGCCAGCCTCATCAGCAGCTTCGTTTTGGAGAACCGATTTTTTGTTGAGTATGGCGGATTGTTGGGTTCGTGGAGCGCCTTTGAGACAAGTCTTGAACTCATCTTCATTGGCAAAACAGACGAACCCCGTACCAGCTGGGCGGTCTGTTGCTTTATTATGTACTACTCTCGCGTACCGCAAACGACCGAACTGCTCGAAGTGGGCTTTGAGTTCAGCATCAGTCGTCGTAAACGGTAGGTTTCGGATGAACAGTGTGGTCTTATTATCAGTTGTCTGGGGTTTTGTGGAAGGAGCAGGTGCACCACCCGAAGCGGCATCATCTTCGTCTGATTGTGCTTCATCGTCTTCTTCTGCGCTGTCTTCGTCTTCAAGGTTTTCCATGTGATCCTTCATGAAATTCCTCAAGTCTTCATCCTCTTCCTCGTCCGCCTCATCTTTCTCTTCTTTTCCATCCTTGTCATCGTCGTCATCATCCTCCTCGTCCTCCTCGCTGTTGTTGGCCTTTTCTTTCGAGTCCTTGGTATCCTTCTTTTCATGCTTCTGCCACTCGTCCTTCGAGACTGCCCAGTCAACAGATACAGTTCTCCCATCCACCACCTTGCCGTTGACGCCCTCGATAGCGGCTTCGGCGTTTTTTCTTCCGCGCATCGTGACAAACCCAAAACCGGACAGCTTTCCCTTATGTTGAGGGACATCAGCATACTTGACAAGGCCGTAGCTCCGGAACAAGGCAGCCAGTTGATCCGAGTGCTTGATGCTCCAGGGCAGATTCCGTATGATCAGTTTGGGGGCCTTGCGAGCCTCGGCTAGGGCAGCGCGCCGATCTTCCTTCTTGAGAGCAGCATCGTCGGCGCCGGTGCCAGGCTGACGATGACGGCTCTCGGCAATGTCCAAGGATATGGGACGTCCGTCTACCTTGTGCCCCTGCAGCTGCTCTTTGGCGGCCTGGGTGTCCTCGCCGTCGGTGAAGGTGACAAAGCCATAGCCTCGCGACGACTTGGTCTGGGGATCGATGACGACAGTAGCGTGCTTGACGGGGAAGTGTTGCGAGAAGAAGTTGGTCAGAGTCTCGGTGGTTGTATGAGGGGCCAGTCCTCGCACGAAAAGCGATCTATTATCGACTCGAGGCTTCTTTGATGGTCGCTCAACGCCGGTGCCAGACTCAGCATGGGCTACGACAGCGTCGGCGGCTACTCGTTTGAGGTCCTTGTTACCCATTTTGCAGAAGGCGTGTCGCTAACTTTGTGGCGAAATTTGGCGGACAGCAACCCGGTGAGCAGGAAGCGTCTTCACGCTGCAAAGCTAGCAGCCGCAGAACTAGCGGGATAGCACTGGCAGACTTGGAAAAAAATAAAGTGGAGATGACAGGATAACAGCCGTGGGGCATGGATGGGTCTTTTATCGATTGACGATTTGATTTATCGGGACCCCTTTCCCTGCACCAGATACGTACCCGCAGCGTCGCGTGTATAACCGAGTCGTTGTAGAGCGTTTCGAACTGCTTTAAAGCCGTAATTACCGCCCGCGAATTCCTTAGCCACCTTAGTCCACGGCAGAAAGCGATTCCTCTGCGAAGCCGTAATAAACTTGACCAACTCGGCCTCTTCCTCCGGGCCAAGCACTGGGCTGGGGCCTTTGCGCTTCCGTGGACCTTGGACTGCGTCTATGGCCCTTCGCACTTGGTGTCGTGAATAGCCCGTTGTTTTGCAAATCTGGGATATAGACTGCTTGGCGTCGTTGGCAAGTATACGTACTCGAGTCTTCTCTTCGTCGGTAAGGTGCTGTCTGCCTTGGGCCATTTTGAGGGTTATGCAGAGGGCTGGAGAGAAGGCTGGAAGAGATGATGAAAAGAGTCTGCAGATAGCTTCGTTAGGCAGGGTGGTCGACGACACGGGTTGAAAAAGGGCAAGATTGGTTACCTATGTACACCCAACAAGCCGGGGCCGCAAAGCTATACTTATTTTAGTATAGCGTTCTCGCTCTGTAATTGGTGAGCTAGCCCTTTTACTGGACACTACCTAGGTAGGTGCTTTGTTTTGTGCTGGTGCGGGGAATAGGCGTTGTCCCACCAGCATTGACCTATTATCTGTAAATAAATCAATCAGCGAATTGGGAGTCTTGACGCGCAACACCAAAATACAAAAAAGGCGTTCGAACAATTGATGCAGTCAATCACAACCTCACTGACAATTGACAAATTGACACTGTACGAAACTGCGCCGGGCAGACAATAACACGGTACAAAATTAATCCGTGTATTCGAACGAACCCCTGTTCTCCGTCGCTTCGTTTGACCGACAACATACACCCACCGCAAGCAGGCGCAACAACCCCTATCACTATCAACAACCACCGAGCCACCTATGATCGCGGGCGCAGGTCGTGCCTAAAAACCCACTTCAGCCATGCCCGCCAGAGTCTCTTCGCGATCCACGCGGACGTCGGGCGCTGTATCGAAAAGAACATCGCGGGCCTCAGCGTCCAGCGTCGACATTCCTGAAGAAGGCCCCGACAGCGAGCTGAGAAAGCAGATATGCGCCGTATTCCGCGATGCTCAGAAGACGACGGCGACACACCGGAAACTAGCCGTCACCTTGCGTAAGGTTCACGAGGCATGCTGCTACGAGCCCACAAATCCGAGCAAGCAGTCCTCGGCGGACGACTTCGACGAGTCCGATTTCAACACAGAGTTTAAGCGATGCGTCTTGCGCGTCATGCCCATCAAGAAGAGCGAGGGCGTCGGCGACAAGGTCATCCGCTTCGTCGGCCTCTTCCTCCGCCACGCCAACGACAAGGACAACGACCTGCTGGGCGAGACGGACGCCGATGCTAGCACCATGCCCGAGACGCCCAGTAGTCGCCTTACCACCGAGGTCATGGAGGCCGTCCTACCTCTACTCGCCTCCAAGGATAAGTTCGTGCGGTACCGGTCAACGCAATTGATCTCGCACATCATTAACTCGCTCGACGCCATCGACGACGACCTATTTCAGAAGCTTCGCCAGGGTCTATTAAGGCGAATACGCGACAAGGAGGCCGTGGTACGCTCTCAGGCTGTATTAGGTCTTGGCAGGCTCGCCGGTAATCAGGTCGAGAGCATGGCCAATCCCGACGACAGCGATGATGATGCCGAGACTGGCCTGCTCGAGAAACTTTTGGAGGTCTTGCAGAATGACCCGAGCGCTGAGGTCCGACGCTCCCTCCTCGTCAACTTGCCCATTCTACCAAACACGCTACCCTATCTTCTCGAAAGAGCAAGAGACCAGGATGCCGCAACGCGTCGCGCCGTCTACTCCCGTCTCTTACCTGCGCTTGGTGACTTCCGTCACTTGTCTCTTTCTATGAGGGAAAAGCTTTTGCGGTGGGGGTTAAGAGACAGAGACGAGAATGTGCGCAAGGCAGCCGGGCGATTATTCCGCGAGCGCTGGATCGAGGATTGCGCGGGCGTGAATCAATCAGAGGAAGGCGAGGCGCCTGCCGAACCAGCTGTTCCAACCTTGGATGGTCTGCTGGAGCTGCTGGAGCGGATAGACGTAGTCAACTCAGGAGTAGAGAATGGCGTGGCCCTAGAAGCCATGAAGGGGTTCTGGGAAGGACGCCCAGATTACCGAGATGCCATGGAGTTTGGCGACAAGTTCTGGGAGACGTTGAGCGCGGAGTCCGTCTTCGTAGCGCGGAGCTTCAACGATTTCTGCCGAATGGAAGGGAACGGGAAGTACGAGTCTCTAGTAGAAGAGAAGCTGCCTGAAGTCACGAAAATTGCTTACTTCCTCGAACGGTACCTCAATGTCTTGATCGAGGCAATTCGGAGGGTCAATAGCCAGGATAATGTGGAAGAAGACGAAGAAGAAGATACGGTGGAACAGGAATTCATCGTGGAACAGATACTCCATATTGTATTGACTCTAGACTACTCAGATGAAGTCGGCAGGCGGAAAATGTTCGCGCTTCTACGACAAGCCTTGTCCATTCCCGAGTTACCAGATGAAGTCACCAAGCTTACCGTCGAGGTATTACGAGATATTTGTGCTCCTGATGCTGCGGGAGAAAAGGAATTCTGCAGTGTGGTCCTTGAAGCGGTAGCTGATGTTCATGACGCGATTGTCGACGATGGCGCTAATGGCGACGACGAAAGCTTTCATTCGGCTCGTTCGGAAGTGAGCGGTGCCAGCACCCCTACCAAGAATGGAAAGAAGGATGTCAAAGATGAAGGGGACAATGAGGAGGAATCTCGAGAAAAGGCAATCAAAGAAATCATGATTAACATGAAATGCCTGCACATTGTGCAGTGCATGCTCTCCAACGTTGAGGGCAATCTACAGCAGAACGACCACCTGGTTTCCATGCTCAACAATCTCGTAGTCCCGGCCGTCCGCAGCCACGAAGCCCCGGTTCGAGAACGCGGGCTGGTCTCTCTGGGCCTCTGCGCTCTTCTAGACCGGTCGCTTGCTGAAGAGAATCTAACGCTTTTCATGCACTTCTTCAGTAAAGGCCACGCGGCTCTTCAAATTACGGCACTTCAAATCCTGACCGATATTCTGAATGTACACGGCGCCCAACTCCTCTCCGTGAATCCAACGCTTCTGAAAGTCTACGTCAAAGCACTACGATCTGGGTCGCGCAACCCAGAAGTCCAAGGAGCCGCTACGGTGGCCGTGTCCAAGCTCCTATTGGGCCGTGTCATCACGGACCAAGAGATATCCAGCGAGTTGCTGAAGACGCTCATTGTGGCGTACTTCGACCCGTCAACAGCGGGAAACCAGAGCGTGCGCCAGGCACTAAACTATTTCTTGCCCGTGTTCTGCTACTCGCGGGCTGAGAACCAGGATCTCTTGCGCGCCGTAGCGCTCGACGCCCTGCACGCCCTGTATAACATCCGCGAGGGCATTGACGACGATGACATGGACGTCGATGACGAGATGGCTAGCCTCAACACCATCGGCGCGTGCCTCGTCGACTGGACGGACCCGCGGAAGTGTTACATGCCTGGTATCCCTATGGATGCGGATCGGAAGAACGTTAATGGCGATGTACACCTGGATTTGGCGGCGGATATCCTAGATAAGTTAAGCAGTAACTTTAGCAGTAAGCCACACCCACCTCATTCCTTTCCACTTCTCATCTCTTTTCTCTTTCTTCCCCCATCTCCCTTGGCATTGGAATAGCACAAAGAAAGTCACAAGCTAACAAATCACACAGAAGAGGAGAAGAAAGTCGTCGCGCCCCTGCTGGCAAAACTATACATATCCCCCACCTCGAGCGAAGACAAGCTCCGCTCCCTATATGAGGACGTGTCGAGCGCCGTAGAAGAAAATCTCCTGACGGACGCCACGGGCCGCAACGCGCTGTACAAGATCCACGTCTCCCTGGGCAAGATCGTGAATGCGCTCGACGAGAAGAACGCTGATCGGCTGTCGAGACGCAGTCGAAGTGTTAGCGTGGCGACCACTGCCACTACCGCAACTGCTAGCGCAGCCACTACTGGTGGTGATCGCTCGACGTTAACGACGAGCACCGAAGACGACGAGGAGGTCGACGTCACTGCTGTGCCTAGTAGGCGGTCTGGTGATGGGACTGTGTTGGAGGATGTTGCTGAGGAGGAGGAGGGGGAAGGGGGGGATGATGATACGGTTGTTATTAGGAAGGGAGGAGAGGATGATGAGCTTGTTGATGAGCTTTTGACTGATGATGGTGAGGATTAAGCGGGCTTTTTTGTTTGCCACTTTCTGTCCTTTTTTGGGGCTATGTTATGATTTGAGTATGATAAGGAATTCGGAATGGTTATGATATGATATGATACGATGGGAGGGACTTTGTCACCTTTTATACCTTGTTTTCGTATAGAAAGAAGCACGAATGCTATGCTTGAGTTGACTTTTGGCTCTTGGCTCTTGGCTCTTGGCTCTTGGCTCTTGGCTCTTGACTCTTTAGTTACCAGCTTGCGGATGCCGGATTGGCTGGTATAGTATAAATGCTTCGCTTACTTACTTACTTACTTCCTACTTAATGGTCGGCCATTTGTGTCCTAAGTTATTTTATATAGGTGGGTGAATAGTTCATTAGTTGTTGACTGTACCTGTAACTGTAGCCTTGACCTTCGTCTAGTAACACCCAGTCTAAAGTTTTTTTGCTCTATGAATTGATTTCATAGTATTCCTGCGTACTTAGTCCTTAGTATTTCGTTTGGTCAGTGGTTGGCAGACTTGTGTGGAGCTGATATGGCTCTGAACGAGATTGAGCACCGCCTCAACAACGGGGTCCAAGACAGCGTACTTCTTTTAGACCTTGTGTGAGGACTGGAAATCAACCAGAAAAACTGAAAAGAACGTCTCCTGCAACAGAGAAAGCGAAAGGGATTTCCTCGCTTCGACATGCAGAAGATAATATTTCTGACTATATTGTGATACATACAAGGATTTACATTATTATCCTATTAATTCAGTGTAACTAATGAAACGTTACCTTATTACACTCGAAACTGTTGTTAAGATCGTTTGGAGATCGCCTATTATATTACTAAAAACCGACCTCCCCCTGCTGTGTACCTCGTATCGTTTAATCAGTTGGGGTGCTTGTTCCGATCTAATCTTGCAAGCACCCGTTGCGGGAGTATAGAGGTATCAAACTTGAGTTAAGAAATAAACTTTACAACCAAGGTTAAGCTTACTCTCTTGATAATCTCACTAATGAGCTCTCAACTGCTCACCCATAAACCTACCTTTTGATCTTCTAGGGAGACTTATAAACCTCGTAACCGGCTGATTGACGTACACTTATTCAATCTGTATGCCTATATAGCATAGAGAAGAAACATTAAAATTGGAAGTTGTTGGTAGTTTAGTGTTGCTTAACCCTTGGCCGGCCCGGAGTACCCTGCTTCCTGATCTTGTATGTTCAACCAGACTATGTTCTTCGTAAATTAGTAATGCGTAGCCCTGGGGCCGGCCCGGAGTACCCTGCCTCTTGGCATTGTTTGTTAATCCCAAAATAACAACTTCTTAACACAACGATCAGACCACGTACAAGTGGCCATCGTTTTTAGATAATGCCAGTCGCGTAAGGCATGTGGGGAGGAAAATATCAGGGAACTCGAGTAATAAGCGACCAATAAAGTATTCAGGCAAAGAAGTATAAGTATCACGTTATGCGGCGTCCCTGTGAGAGAAACAACTACTCAACACGAATCACTGTTTGCCATTTTCTACTTTCATCCTTTCTTGTACTATTTGCCTACCGAACGAATAACTCAAACTCTTATCAACATGTACTCAAAACTTATCGCACCCATCGCGGCACTTGCAACAATGGTTGCAGCCGTTCCAGCCCACGAGCTTCAGGCAAGAGATGCTGTCTACAATGTCTACAACACATCATGGATCTCGAACCCCGACCAACAGGTCTACTACTCGGCACCGACGTTTTCCCTCAAGGTGCCCGACGACTACCTCCCCGGCGCCCCAGGCTTCGACGTATGGTGTATTTCTTGGCTCGACTTGAACGTCGCAAGGACCAATTGCAGCTGGAATACCGAAAAGCCGGCCGGTTCCGACGTCTCTTCCACCTGTCACGATATTACCGGGAACGTCCTGGTCCAACATACATGGTCAGACGGCTCTAGCACTGGTTCTGCTCAAACTGACTCTATCACACATGGTTTCGGAGTGAAACCCGACGAATTCCCACTCACTTTTAAGCTCAACTAAATTCCGGGCCCTCCACCGTTCCACAGCTAGTATTGGCCGCAACAGAGAGTGACCAGACGCTAAGATGGTCATGTAGCCAGATCTGATCGCGCAAGGTATTCCGGGGCACTTATCAAAGGTTTAGGGCTTGTTCTCTTAGATACTCGCTTAGAAGCTCAAATTAGGAGACAATCAATCAAGCGCTCTTCTACCTTTGCCCTTATGACCAGATCGCTCGTAAATCTTATGGTAAACTTTGTGACAAGACAGGTCTGGGTATACAATAATAGTAAGGCGACAATGAAGCACAGCGTCAAAAAGTCGATCCGGTGCCTATAAAAGCGACGGACAATTTACCTCCTATCATCAACGGAGTTAAATTTGAACTCAACAGACAGCTTCATCCACTAGTTAAGCCTGGCTAAGGCATTCGGCAGAATATACAATACAATAAGCTGATTCAGGGCTCTGCTTACAGAGCTTCATTCCTGTGGTCTGTGATGTACCTAGCTTTAGTAGACTGTTTTGCTTTATTGGAAAGCTTTGACTGACCTTGGGAAGGCAGAGCTTGAGAAGTTCATATCCGGACCCCTCGAACTCTAAAAGTGTCTGCAGCCCTCTGATTGGTCAGTTCAGTGTCTGCAGCTTATCTACTTAACAGGGTTGGTTTCTGCGTATTTAAATAAAAGTGCTTCGGCACTTTGATTTACAGCGTATTAAAATAGAGCTTCGCCGGCAAAGCTTTCCATTTTAGTGACAACTTGTTGGCGCTACCGGGCATTTTTCTCTAACAGCTTTGCTTTCTCAGTTCGACTTTTCTTGAGTCCTAATTATAAATAAAAGAAACGCAAGACTAGCTAAGCGAGAATAGGAACAGAACAGAGCAGAGCTGTTATAAGACGCACAGCGCTGGAGACTCAAGAATATATGATGAAACGAGTGGTTATCCTAACAATAGACAGATACCTTGTTCCAATAGTATCATGGGCGATAATCTCATTTCTGAAAGTAGCAACAACAGCAGCAGTGGTGTTTAAAGAGTCGACTTCGTGTCGTGTTATTAACATAGTTCAGCAGGTCATAGACGGCCGAAGGGGGACAGTCTAAAGATTTGAATTATAGTAAATACGTGAGTATAACTTCCGCAACTAATACTTCATTGACCAGAAGGACTAAAAGCCCATTACTGCTAATGTAGTAACTGCAAGTTGTAATGATTGATTAGATTTCTTTATTTCCAATGAGGCCTTGGTTCTCCAATGTGCAGTGTGATATATAACGCTCATAGAAATGCTCTAGGGCAATCCTTTTAATATCTAACATGTCGATTTCCTCTCAATTTACTTTCGGCTTTGCATCGATATCTATATTTCTCTATGTCCCATTGTCTTAGCAAGAAGCACTATATCCCTATAACGTCAAATTTATAGATATACTAAAGTACACTGAGAAGAGATGACATATTACCTATGCTGTTGGTACAGAGTTAAATGGGTCTAGGATGATGGGTCGTCACGATACGGCAGCTCGGCACTCATATTCAACTAGCCAGCATCAATTCCTGCCTTTGAGAAGAATAGTCTAACCTGGGCTATAGTGCAGTAGCTGTGGTATGTAGTCTATTTTACGAGTCCTGTTCAGCTGGATGTTTTGGGTGCTATTATACATCCGTTGTCTGTGATAATTCGATTATAATACCATAGATTAAGAGAGCTTTTCTTATTTCGTCTCGCCAGCTTGTGTTCGGTGTCGGATTCACAGTGACTGTAGGTATATGTATGCAGGCAAAGGCACATAGCCACAGTCGCCGAGAATAGATGTTCAAGGTTACCCCACAGCAACCCACCCTTCAAAGGTTTATTTGGGTCTGATCTCAACATTATTCGAAACGTACTAAATACTGATCGGGGTCCTATGGGTCGAGGCCGGTCCCTAGAAATAACGGTGTACAGAGTACATGCCAAATATACATAGTGGGTGCATGGTGACGACAACCTTCAACAAAACAGCCAGTCACAACGCAGCTGCTCAGCCGTCCACGGGTGCTAAACTGCCATTCCGACCCACCCATTCTTCGTTTTCACTGCCCCAAGTCCAATGTACAACACCCACCTTATACGAACGAACTGCACTGTACGTCGGACATTTCAAAGATACTTAGTACACGTCCACGTACGTCTGCACTCAGCCGCTTTTTCGTGCGTTCGGGCCGTGTTTGATGTTTGACCATTCGTTCTCTTCTGTGTCATCTTTCTCTTTTCCTCATTCATTTCCACTTGCAAAATCCGAACAGCTGGCTTTGAGCCCAGTTTTCCCTCGTTCTCGGAATACGTCGACCAGGAAGATCAGGCGAGACAAGACAAGACAAGACAAGACAAGAAAACGGCAACAACAATCCACGATTAGGCGATGCGAATAGGGAGCTCAGAACCGCACTGAGACCCTTGGGCGACTGGAATTCGACCTACTCACCTCATATCGACGTTTATTACCCGACTTTCTCACGGCCGTCTGACATCCGCCGACGCCGGCGCTAACCTTACCACCCACATCATCAGTCAACCATATTCGACGACACAGGTACGAGTTTGGGTACGGCATACGGCACACGGCACACGGCATACGGTAAGTCGTAGCAGGCATAGTCATAATCATGGCTGCAAACGATTACTACGGCGGCTCCGCGTCGCACTACAACCGAAACCAATATGAGCCTTCGATCGCGCCCTCGACCAATCCACCACCCTCGTACACTTCGCAGCCATATCACCAGCAACAGGATGCACAAAAACAATCGGGCCATGTCGGTGCCACGCCTACCTCGCCCTTCGAGACCGTCTTCGACGACCATGTCTATCCGTCACAGACTCACCCGCCATCGAGCAGCCTCGACACCAGTCAACAGAGCTTCGCCCACGACACACGGTATCACGGTACCGGCTCTCCCGGTGGTTCGCCTGTCGGCACAGACGAGATCCCGCTGCGGCAACAGAACAAGCCACTCGGCTATCTTAACGAGTCCACCGATCATGTTTACGACGCCGAGCCAACAACTCGGAGGCGTGGTGCCAAAGGCAAGGCCCTTGGCTTCGGTCAATTGGGCATGTTGGGATCCGACAAGAAAAAAATCCCCATAATAGTCTACCTCTTCTCCATCATTCAGATTGCTGTCTTTATTGCTGAGCTAGTCAAGGCCGGTAGGTTCTCCCTCATCGCCCAATATTACCCTGGTTCATTCACTTTGCTTTGCTGGATTGTCGCTAACAGTCTATGCCTCCTGTAGCGCAGTTGACCGGCTCCCCCATTCAAACCTCTCCATCATTTAACCCAATGATTGGCCCTTCGCAGCAGGTTCTTATCAACATGGGGTCGAGATACGTGCCCTGTATGAAGAACGTCAACGGTATACAAAACTACGTGCCCCCAGCCGGTGTTAACCTTATCGAGCCTGGTTTCCCTTTCCCGTGTCCGAATTCGACGACAAACGACCCCAATAGCGGTTCTAACCAGTGCTCGCTCTCCGAACTATGTGGCTTTGACGGTGTCCCTAATCCCGAGTGGTCGGGAGCGGATGGTTTGAACCAAAAGCCCGAGCCAAATCAGTGGTTTCGCTTCATCACGCCTATATTCTTGCATGCCGGGTTCGTCCACATCGGTTTCAATCTGCTCCTTCAGCTCACCATGGGCCGTGATATCGAGATCGCCATAGGGTCTATTCGCTTCTTTCTTGTATACGTGAGCGCTGGCATATTCGGCTTCGTCTTGGGTGGCAATTTCGCGGCATCGGGAATCTCCTCGACTGGCGCCTCGGGCGCCTTATTTGGTATCATCGCCATCACTTTACTCGACCTTCTTTATTCGTGGAACGAGAGGCGTCATCCAGGAAGGGAGCTGTTCTTCATCCTCCTTGAGATTGTTATTTCCTTCGTGCTTGGCCTCCTGCCCGGTCTAGATAACTTCTCGCATATTGGCGGATTCATCGTCGGTCTTTCCCTGGGCATTAGTGTTCTTCACTCTCCCAACTTCCTTAGACGAAGGATAGGTGAAGACCATTTCGGCGGTCCATCCTATTCGAGCGTCGGAGGAAATGCTGTCACGAGTGTGGCATTTCCGGCGTTTTACCGGAACCCCGTCGGGTTCTTCAAAGGGCGGAAACCACTTTGGTGGGCATGGTGGCTTCTTCGTGCCGGGTTTTTAATTCTCGTCATTGTCATCTTCATCGTGCTGCTGAACAACTTTTATTCAAACCAAAATCATTGCAGCTGGTGCAAATACCTCAGTTGTATTGTAAGTTTGCCCTTCCTACATGTCATCTCAAATTCCAATTTACGGCGCCTGCTGACTCGACAAATAGCCCGTCAACGGATGGTGTGATATCGGCAACATCAACGTCACGTATACAAACGTGACGTCCAAGAGAGACGTCATGTTTTCGACGTTAGATCAATTCGCGAAGCTAGAACCCTGGATAAGATAGTGCATTTATACCACATGTTTCAACGAGAGACTGGGTACACATTCAACGAATTGTATGATATCTTGATAGACGGTGCCCTCCGTGTGCACGGTCGCCAAGATAGCACCACTCTGCATACTACGGTTCAGGAGATGATATAGGATGGCTTTTTCTCATGGCGTTAGGCATGCATCTGGACCAAAGGCATGAATCGAGCAAACCGTATTTTACTTAATTATCTGTAGTTGATATTGGGAGTGGGAAAAAAAGGAACGCAGGCCAGGAAGAGATAGTATGTTGAATAGGTAGACCGTTCGTCAGGCTCCATTCGAGAATAGGAATAAGAAACAACATAATAATCCTATTCCCGTGCATCGTTTGTCCGCCGAAGTCGGACTCTGAGCGGGGGCGAAGGGAAAACGAGAGGACAAGTACGGATATACGAGAAAAGGCGTAATGTTGCTAGTAAAGGAGGTATTCTCTAAGGTGGATTGATACATTGCATCACGCAACAACCTGGTCAATGACTTTTAAATACAGACTTCGCTTCCATTCTGGCCTCGTGATATCTGAAGAAAGTCATTACCCGATAAATCCTACAACCAAAGGTAAACAGTAATACATCATTTGGTAGAAACCCCAAAACGACAGCCGGACTGGAAAATAATAAACACCCGGCCTCAATCACCGATTCCAGAACCAGCCTTTCTTCTCCTCTTTGTTATTACGATCACTCCAGTCGGCGGCCTCTTGATGATGATCATCATCAACGTCCCTCGTATCTTCGTCGTGCCCACCACTATTATCATCGGACTTCCTTCTTTGAGTTCCGACCGTATCATTATTATTATTCCAAGACCAAGAAAGCGACGCCCCAGCTCCTGGTATACCCCCAGACCAAGTCCGCGTAGTCGAGCTCTCGCGGCGTTCGGAAACGAGATTCCCGGCGGGATCGAAGTGCTGTGCTGTAGTGGTGACCTTCGTCTTCCCGTTCCGCTCGATTCGCGATGTCGTTTTGACGTACTTGCTCCCATCCGCGTAGACTGTAGTTGTGACGTCTGGAACAGCAGGAGAAGATGATGGTTTGCTCAACCCGTTGCTGCCGACCCCTTCCTGCTGTGACGGCGATTCCACGGGTCGCCACTCGTTCTTCTTTTCATCCCAGTGAAACGTTCTATTGTTAGCAGGAGGAGAAGGAAGAGGAGGAGGCTTGGACGTCGTCGTCCCACCATAAAGCTCCTCCTCGACATCTGCCGCCTTCTTCTCCCTGTCGTCGCCGTCACCGTCTCCTTTCCATAGATCACGATTTAGCGCAACTTTCCAAATCGCATCCAAGATTCCTTTCGCATCATCTAACGCCGAGTTGATCTTGTCCGGGTCCGCGTCGTCCGCGACCTCCGTGGCCCGGCGGATCACCTTGTCCCATGCCCCAGTCCAAGCAGCGCCAAAATCATCATCATCATCATCCCCCGTCCTCCTCTTTTCCCCTCCGGGCCAAGCTGAAGCTAGTGGTGCTTCTGGCCTGTTGCTGTTGCTGTTGCTGCTGTTGCGGAAATACAACTGTCGTTCCACATCCATCTCATCATGGGGGTGGGACCTTCTTCTCATCATCGGTGATGGTTCCATTCGAAAATAGGCGTCCCAGAGCCCGCGGCTCGCTAATCTACCGACCCACGACGTGACGTGAAGTCCGCGACTCGTCTCCCAGAAGGGGACGATCTCGCGTCGCTTCTTCATTACTATATCGTGCATGCTGGGGAGTGGTTGGCCCGAGCCAGCTACTAGGAGGTCCTCGAAGGCGTCGCGGAAGGTAAAGTTGATGTTGGCGTCGTTGAAAAGTGGGCGTGGAGGGGCATCGCGGGGAGTGGGCTGGGGTAGGTCTTGGAGGTTTAGGGGCGAGTAGGGGGATTGGATGGACCAGGTGTGAACTTCAGCCATGGTGGTGGTTTGTTCTGACTCTGAGGCTGCGGTGGCCATGGTGGTAGATGATGTTCTGTCCATCATCTTCAATTCTGACGATGATGGCTGTGATGATGATGGTGGTGATGGTTGTGATATGAGGTCTGGTGGTGATGACGTTGGTGCTGAAGAAGTCGACGGTGGCGGGGACCCAAAGAGGTAATCTCGGCCACGACGCACGTTGTTATCAACTTGATTCTTGAAGCGTATGAATGGGTTTTCCCCAGTTCCCATCTTCCATCGGAGGGACGGAGTTCGGAGAGATCAGGTAATGTCGAACAACATTTGATTAATTAGAAAATCACGCCTTTCCCCTCACTTGCATCTACAACTTGGCAGTGATGCACAAGTGATAATGGGTGTGACACCAGATGCAAGGATGGCACCACCTTCGAAACAAGGCATATTGATCGAAATATGCATCTATCAAAGACATTTTGACGTCAATCCTACCGTTATAGCAATAGTATTTTACGTTGCGTGCATTAACCCCCGCCTTCGATATTCATCTCCAATCCACAAGTACGGCAACACCCAGAGCAGAACAGCTGATTATGATATGATAAGGTTCTTTTGATACTTGTGTTAACTATCGATAACTTTTCCTCTTCCTTGGCAGAATCTGTCCTTCTGTCAGACAACCAGGTGGCACATCATTAACCAACATCTTGTTCACCAAAGTCCGACCTGGGGCCCCGGAGCTATGTCCGGGATGAAGAGTGGAACAGCGGACTACTTACAATATCCACCTCAGCTGAACCGGCTGGCTGGTTCTTCGGTCTGGATTGAGCTCTAAGCTATGCTGTATTTGTATATAGCTAGCCTCAACGGTCGACGGGTCGAGGAGGCGGTCCGCCGCTCCACGTGCTAGCCACCGGCCCACCTGCGTCTGCCACCCTTTTTGGCTGGGGATGCCACCAATTTCCCGCCTTTACAAATGACATACATACATACAATTAAGCAGCCGAAGCAGTCAGCCCAAGTGCCTTCCTAAGTCCTATATTCCGTGGCATCAAGTTGTTCAACGTAGAAAACGTGTGCGTTTACAAATCTAAGTGCATAATTTAGTGCTCGTATAGCTTTTGAACTACTAAGTAACATATTATTTATGCCGATAACCTGATTA
This sequence comes from Xylaria cubensis, assembly GCA_022385715.1. NCBI lineage: Eukaryota > Fungi > Ascomycota > Sordariomycetes > Xylariales > Xylariaceae > Xylaria > Xylaria cubensis. The sequence continues at coordinate 52,525 of MU279126.1, read as the reverse complement.
TATAGTAAAAAAACAACACTGTTGATTTATTAGTTACTACATACATACAAGTACTAAGCCAAATGTTCAAGCACCTAAGTCACGCAGAAGTATAGCAAGGGTCTAACTGTAACGGCTGAAGTGGCGTATGTTGACTATATAAATGGGAAATTGGTGACATCCCCAGCCAAAAAAGGTAGCAGACGCAGGTGAGCCGATGAATGCGGATGTAAACTTAGCGGCTACCAAGATCCAGAGGAGCTGAAAAGAGGCAACTGAGCCTAGTTTAGTTGTCGACTGACTTCTACTTCGAGCTGTGTCACAGCGCGTAATTCCATCAGTCTATTTCATTCGTCTAAGATCATATAGTATCTTCCACATAGGCCGTAGCATAGGGCGAGACCGCCCTCGGGTAACTCCGTCATCTACACTGCTTATCTTTTGTCTCCTCGCATAGCGCGCTGGCGTATCATGTTTCTTTCGTCTTTAAGTATATTCTGGTTTGCACCTTCGTAAAGGGCTTAAGTTAGCACATAAAGCGCTCTAACTATCGGGGATGACGAGCATAGTTTGACTATCACGCGCACGCTAGGATTTGTTGGTAGTACGTAGAAGTTCGTGTATAATGGAGTAGCTAGGCTTCTTTATACGCTGATGGCCCATGGGAGGCTTGGGGGCTTACGCCCTCATCCGGTGTTAAACATATTATACAGTAACTTCAACACTTCCAGACTGACATAAAGATCACTATTTAGATTAGAAACAATCTCCACTCTTTCCGTAGAATATTTTTGCGCATTCTTTTAAATTCTCTTCTAATCAAGGAATTGATTATTAATGGGAACATAGTAGAAGAGCGAAGGTCATAATTCGTAAATAGAACGATCGCTTCATCACTCTTATCAGCCATGGACCGAGTTGATGTGATGAATAGTCTTCACAACTATCAAGAGATGTGCTTTTGGCTTAGGATTCCTAACTCTTTTGCTTAAGTCGAAGCTAGTATGAAGATCGTATGGTATGCTACATGGCGGGGGATATCACCCACCAGATCGTCTTCGGACGTGCGTTAGTTTTCACAGTTCCGGGACTCGTTTGAATTATACGATTGGTTAGCACTATCGATGCTCAGCCAGCACTTGAGACCACCGGTGATGCTTAGCTAGCCACATATTCAAGGGATGTATCAAAGTCATAGTTCTAGCCGCTGCGATGCTGCTCCAGTGAGTAGAACATCGCTTCAAAGTCACACAAACAATGTGACGAAAGAAAGCCACTATCACTTGTGAGTGCCGCCATTTCGATAGCCTGCTGGCTGTGTTTATACTATTCCCTTCTGAGAGCTTTCAGCTTCGGCTTGTCCTGATGAACTATACCCTCAGATGAGTCTTCAGTCTCTATAAATATTGCTTTGTTCTTCCTTTTAGAGACCAAAATTCCAACACTAACCAAGAACTCGATCACCAGGTCTCAAACCGTTCTGAGCCTTTGCACTCCCAGCTTTTTACCCCCAGTTTTATGTGTTTACCGCAAACGACAAACCCTACTCAACTCTATTGAACCATCTGTCAAAATGGGATTCTGGTCCTCACTTGTCCACACGGCTGCTCAGGCCGCTCATTGGGTTGCGAATAATGCTGGAAGCATTGCAAAAGTCGCATCCGTGATTGCCAATATTGCCGGAAAAGCTGCCATGACCGAGGAGGAACTGGCAGCAGCAGGCGACAACATCCTCCCAAGATTGAAAGCCGACATCGAAGCCGCCGAGGATGAACTGAAAATCCAAGCCACTGATCAATTTCGCAGGCCTAATTCAGGCGGCAGTATCATAACGGTCGGTATGCCGGCTCTGTGGAAATCTCCTAGCGGTGGACAAAACTACCCCAAGGTCGTCCCCGAGATTGCTATGGACATCAACCGGATGCTTGCGCTGGAGGGGATTCCGACCAACCTCGGCAAGGATTCCGAAGATGTCGGCGCGAAACTTGCCAACATGTTGTTTGTGCCGCCCGAGTTCCAGAGGACCCTGGCCGACGGGAAGTTGTTCTGGAATCCTGCCGAGTTTAAAGTCGATGATAAGTTGAGGATCATGGGCGGCGTCGTCTTTTACCAGATCCCGCTCGGCAACCCCGGATCGCACGAGGCATGGCACGCGTACATCCGCTTGCATTACATCTCCTCTCCCAAGGACGATAAGGAGCTCGCGGAAAAAAGACTCGCCCTTGCCATCAAGCAGGGACCTAGTCAGTGGCGAGAGGGCGAGTCGTATAACTCGGCAACCCTCTCGGTGCAATGGAACGGTGCTCGTGCCGTCGACAAGATTACGTCTGCGGCTGTTCAGAAGCTGGTCAACGAATCGAAGGGCAAAATCAGGTTTTTGAAGCCGGCTGTCATTGACGGAACTAGATTCAAGTACCAGTTTCAAACTGCTGTGGACATTGGCCCGGCCGAGGTGGCGGCTGCGCTCTCGACTGCCCTCGACAAGATCTTGACGGCTCCTAGCCCGGACCATCCTCAGCCTCGCATGCCGCAGATCCGTATCTCGAATATGCAGACCTACGTGGCTTGAATGGAATCAAAGCAATGACGGACTACTTACTATCTCACTTTATCAGGTCACACGATCAGTCACGGCATTCACATCACTTATGTAACTATTCTACCTTAGGATACTCTTACCACTCTCGTTTTTTGCTTAGCTTTTAGTTTTCAATCACTGTTGGGATCCCAATTTAAAGATTTGCCTTTTTGTCTGCGTAGGTCGTGACCAATCCGGTAATTATTCTAGTATTCGCTACCTTTTAGAGCTAATACACCCGAGAGCTTCAGATGTGTTTGAACGGTTTTTGAATTTTAATATGATAGAGAGATAATTAATATGACAGGTTGAAGATGGAGGTGACAGATGAAAAATGAATGTGACAGGTCTAGTATGGTGACCCACCTGACCCCTAGGGATAAGTCCCACTTAGATCATCAGATAAGATTGTAGATCTAATCTCTTGGCGTTGTCATACTCATTAATGTTACCTAAAAAAGAGATCTAAGAATCCATTCCAAGCATATCTAGTAAGGTAAGAGTCTTTCATATGAAAATATAAAGGCGATGTATTGTCGGTGGGTATAGACGGATAGTACTGGCGTTGAAGGAAGGATAAGATAAATCTAAAAAGAAACAAATTCATCGCTAAGCACGGGTGAGCCGCAGAAGATGATGGCTATGAGCACTATCAAAGCTGAGAGAATCACATGTTGCGCAGCTGCTTGAGGTGGAAATCCGTCGTGTTAAAAGCGCCGTAGGTAACGGAACGCTAGACCATAAATTCGAGTATCTCTGCAGCAGCAGATTGAGCGCGTGGTGTCAATGGCTACCCTTCCCATATGGAAACCAGTCCGGCTTCGGCATACTATGCCTTAGAAACAACCCCAAGTTTGGGTATCGTGAATTGTAAGATGACTTCCCCCTGTCTGGGATGTCTCCGTAGCCACACCATGCATTTGATAACAGATATAGATAGAGTAACCCACGAATTGGCCTATATTAATATGATAAATGAATGTGTGTAGTCTATTGGTATCAAGTGCGTATATCGAATAGCAAAACCCAGCCCATGATACAAGCAACTGAAACCCGTGCGTGCCCCCCCAATGCGTTATGTCGATTGACAGTAGATGAAGAAATCAAACCTTCGCTTGCCAATGGATGTGATGAATAAGTAGCCAACCATGCCTGGGGCCCATTATGACGATGATGATGTATGTATGTACAACGCGTCAGTACCGGTCGGGGTAAACCTATCGCTATGAACAGAAGTCAATCAATGGGCGCCTTTCATTCATTCAACTTGCAGCAGCATGCAAACATACTCAACGCACCAAACCGTCCAGTCCACGATTCCACGTGAGACCTCGATCATTTCAACAAACACATCCAGACATCCTAAATACCACCAAATGACAAGACCGAGAGAGGCCTCCAGTCACGAAATCCCCTTGACGCGGTTCTTGGCGACCCCGAGCTTGCCAGCAAGGACGTCGGCCTGGGAATTGAGATGGTCCAGCATCTCCGTCTGTTCCTCGGTCTCGCGATGGATGGCCTCGGCCATCTCGCGCTGCCGTCGAATGATCTTGCCCAGGGCCTCGACGTCCTGGTCCTGGTCCTGCATCATCTGTCTCTGCAGCATCGCGACGCCCTGGTTATCCAATTCTCTCGTGTGTTCCGTCTCTGGCAGCGGCGCGCCTAGGACCCTCCCGCGAGCCTTATTGGTAGTGGCGGTCCCGATCAGCGCCGCCTTATCCGCCGCCGAGGGCTGCCCTTTCCCGAGCGCTTTCGCCGTGGCGGAGATGGTCGAGCTTAGCTTCTCCAGGTCTTCCCTATCGACGCGCGCAGCAGCGAGCAAGTCCTTCCTCCGCCGGATCTCGCCATCCCCGAGCCTCCTCGCGCCCTCTATCGCCTTCAACCCGTCGCGGAGACACGTTAATAATCCTCCGGCCTTCACGAGAGCTTTCTTAGCGGCAGACCCGGCCTCGAGAGCGACGGCATTCTCGGTCGCGGCGTCTCGTCTGGCTAGACACCGACGTGCTTCCTGGAAGTCCCTCTTCATCTCGCCGTGCAGGTCCAGCCATGTGCCGGGGTCCTGGGCGGCGGCGGCGTTCGCGGCGTCTCGGTTGGGTATGCCATAGCCGCCGCTCACGCTCGCGGCGCTGTTGGAAGCACTATGCAGACCCGGCAGGTTCAGGAAGGTGCGCCAGGCGGGCGTGTCGCGCCACCTACGGTCGGGGGACTCGGCTATCGCGCGTAGGTAGGCCTCGAGTCCGCGGCGACGGTCCTCGGTCAGTTGGGGGGAGGTGAGGGTGGACTTGAACCACGACTTGCCGGGGAGAGGTGCGGGGGGTGGGACGCCGACGGTGGTGGATAGAGTGCTGTGGAGGGCGGCGAACTCGGAGTAGCGCTTCTGGACGACGTAGGTGCGCAGTGGCAGTCGTAATGTGATGTTGTAGAGGGTGTAAGGCTTGGACTTGTCGGGCGGCGAGTACAGAGACGTCGTCGGTATGGTGATCTCAGCGGGCGGTGCCATGACAAGCGATTGTGGCTTTCAACACGGGCTCCGATCGAGATAGACGGATGGAGATGTCTTTTGGAGCTAACGTTAGACAAGAATGGGTGAATTTCAAATTACTATTCGGTTATCCGCGCCGTTATTATGACGTTGCCGACGATGCACCGAGAGCGAGTGTCTTTTGTATGCGTTGTATGTGACGTTGCTAATAACATTCGAAATCAAAGTATACGTAAATCAAACTAAGTCAAGCAAATCAAGTCAATCAAAGTCCGAGTTAGATACGTAGTTGATTAATGTTAGCAGTTTCCTTCTGCCTGACCGACAAAGGTCGCGTGCTGTTTAAACTGACTTCACCACTGTGGAGCCCCAGGCGGTAATTTCGGCTGCTCTAGCCGCATCTTTTCATTAAATGCATATTTCAAACCTCGTATCCTGCATGATAACATGTGATCCCAGCGCGGCTTATATACATAGGCGATACATGTATTAAGTGGGTAGAAAAGGGCATGATGTCATGTGCACATATCAGATGGGTTGGGCCATCAACATTGAATCATTGATTGATGCTATGCTGATGATATGCTATGTACCTATATCATATAGGATGTACCGTGGGCAGGTAAAGTCATTAGACAAGGAGGCCAATGAAAGGTATATGCGTTCGGCATATTGCCGATGTTGAGTAATCAGCCACGACAATTACTAAGTATTAGAAGGCGGACGAAGCTCACCATTCGTCATGTCGAGATCCTGGGCACCTGAGTAGTTTATTCCCTCGTAGCTCTCATGCAGAGTTGCTTCAGCATATAGATTCGGGCCTCCTACAAGTGTTGCCTCAGCCTTGTTGTGGGAAGGCAAAGCCATTTGGCTTCATTGTCCACGGTCTCTTGAGCAGCGGTCCACATTCTTTCAAAGCAGTGCCTTCAGTTTCTGCAGATCGAACTGACTGACTCGACTCCTATTCCTATCTTCGATTGCCCCCAAGAGCATCTACAGACTTCAGCAAAGCCCGGCGGCCACGCACAGTACGCGAGTGGTTGTCGGCCTGAGGTTGGCAAAGACCATTGAGTGTTGAAACATCCCAATTTAAAGTGCAATAATTGATTCAATAGCCTTGACCGAGGACTTACCAGATGTGATAACGTGAAGTCTCTGACAGGAAGGCGACGCCCTTCAATATATGTGCGGGCAGGTAGGTTATATGAAACAGCGTACATTGACCTCTAATGTTCGTGCATCTCAGCTGCTTGCTTGTCTGACGTAGCCCAGATCGAAGACGGGTCTGACCATGGCAAAAGATCTTATCGGTTATGTGGACAAGTCCCTCTTAATACCTCGTGTTGCAAAAGTGTGTGTCACCAGCATGACAAATACGTTGGTTGACCTCTAGATACAAGCAAGTAGCACCAGCACAAAGTACGAGAAGGCGAATGCTCGAAAATTGTCATCTGACGTTACATGAGGCCGAAAGGGAATAAAACAACGCTACAGATGCATGTGAGCATACCGTTAGTCTAGCACCCTAAATATAGTACAGTAATCTAGGACTAGAGAAACCTCCTATGCGAAATGGTATGCATAGGTTAGGTTAGGTACCCTGCATGACATTTACCAGGGGGTCGGGACGGGACGATCCGAGGTCTGCCGATGTGGAGGATGGGTGGGCTCGTGCAAATAGTCTCACATGCGCCCCAGACCGACCCGCTGTCAATACCGGAATCTTCATTAAACGGCGACCGGGTTGTGTTAAAGATCACACCTCCACAAGCCTCCGCTAGTGCCCTAACAACCAAGACTGTAGGTTGTGGCTCGGATTGCGAGAATACGAAGATTCAGGCGAATCAAGGCGAGATAGTTCGTCCCACGATAGGCCTCTCTATCTGCCTGGTTCTGCTATGGTGCTGTAACCTCACGATGAGAAGACAAATGTCGTATGCCACTATTGACAATAGTGCTGTGCGTCCCATCATTTTGGCCCGAGATGAGAGTATGTAAACAGCATTGTTGAGATGACCATTTAATTTGGGATGGCTATATAAAATGACCCGGCAACGTAGGAATGTGGAAAAAAACAAAGTGTTTCCGGATCAACCTTCTCTCAGTTGATATACAAGACCGAATCCTTCCTCTCTTATCACTTAGTACGTTTTTATCATTTACTTCAGAGCTTTGAGTTCAATTCGTCGAAATGCACTACCTCATCGGAACACTCGCTGCTACCCTGCCTCTTGCCGTCGCAATTCCGCACGGCATCACCCCACGGGATAATAAAACAGGCTGCACATCGCTATCATTCGGTAACTTCTCATGGAATGTCGAAGCTTTCACATATACTGCCGGGTACCTGTTCACAACACCATCACATCAGGTGTCGTCGGGCTCCGTGCAGTTCAATCTAACGAACCCAGCGGTAGCGGAGAAAGTGACTGTAAGACAATTTTTTGGAATTATCTCCCTGTCTTTCATAACGCTAATTCCTAAAAAATATAGTGCTCCGCCGACAGCACGTGGCTGACTGAATTCTTCTACGGGAACATCAACTACAACTGCCAGGCGCCCGAAGGATCAACTACTAAGACATCTTTCTCCTTCAGTCGCCCCTCTGGTGAGCTCAACATCAATCAGACATGGACCTGCAATGACGAGGATCCACGTTTTCCGTAGGTATTCGCCCAAATACCCTTCCTGTCGCCTAGTTGGCCATGATATAGTAGAGAAGAAGAGACTAATTAATCTATTTGTCCTCGATGCAGCATCAAGTTCCGCGGCTACGGCACCGTGAATTTGACGCTCGACTGCAAGGAGACCAACTACCAGAACCCTGATTGGCACCAGGGCGAGACGTACTCAGACCGCAGCATCACTTGCGCGCCTGTTACCCTGTCGCTTAAGCCCCACGAGCAGACCGCCGTCGCTTAAATAGGTTTAGAATTTCTCAGGAATGCTTGCAACTAATTTGTTTTAAACGTTGACGATGAGTCGATGGGAAATAATGGATGATTTAACTATTGTACGGTCTAATATGTAATGATCCTCATAATAAGGTTTAGGGTTAAAATAGAGTGGTTTATCACCAACGATGTAGAGGACTGGCTATTGTCGGGCTTTAGTTATGATAACTTTCATATTCATTCAACTAATATGTTATTTGATATTCAATGGTTTTTGTTACCTTTTGGCTTATTATAAAAATTTAAAAGGTATCACTGCAGCCGTAGGAGTGTCTTTTCATTGCGAGGGTAATAAGTTACTGTTATATTGTCACAGTTCTCGCTACTCGTAGTTCCAATATAAACTAATGATATTAGTCTATACAAGCCTTAGCTACACAATTATCATCCTGTAGACCTGTATATTAGTACTTCGTACTGCGTTCTCCCAATAGCACGAAGTTGTGACGAGCCATAAATGGGCTCACCAGTGCAATTAATTTGTTATGAAACCTGATTAGCTGGAACAAGACCTAAGGTAGCATATTTTAGTGGTGGCCTGTTATTTGTTATTTGAATCCGCATGCTGCAATGCAACTGTGGCACCAACTTTTCTTTCAAAGGCCCCTGCCTAGGCAGAAGTTAGAAAGAATCTCTCAGTTTTTCCTTGCAATGCCTCGCCTGCATGGACTGCATCCAATCATAAGCTCTGTTAGTTTCTACAGATAGAGCCTGCATCGAGGCTTCTCCACATCCCAAAGTTTAGGTACCTTTTCATTGTTGGATAATAGAATCATACAAAGTCTCCTACTAATCTACATGTCGTAACCTTCCGCTTACCTATTTACCTCATACTCTTCCAAAATCTAAAGCGATGACTGATGCACTCTCACTCCTGCACGGTTTGCCATTCTTCTTAGTAGGTGTTGGATACCTCACGTATCTGTTCCTTTGGCGATGCTTCCTGAGTCAGCTCGCGAAACTACCTGGCCCGAAACTCGCAGCGCTCACGTACTGGTATGAATGCTACTATGGTACTCTCTACCTCCCCTTGTTTCCTAACAAAATCAAGACTTATCAGAATAAGCAGATATCGTTCAGCCGGCCCAATACGCCTTCAAGATCAAGAGGCTTCATAGTGAATATGGTGATTGAAATCTGTGTCAGTGCCAATTGAACAGAATTAGGACCTAATGTTATATCATTAGGGCCTGTTGTCCGCATCGGACCCAACGATGTATCCATATCAGATCTCGACTTCATTGACACTATATATGCACCGGGACCGGGCCATAGACGTGATAAGAATGCAAAGCACAGCCGATCTTTAGGCATCAGCTCCTCTATCGGCGGTTCCATCACCCATGAACTACATCGCAATCGGCGAGAGGCACTGAACCCCTTCTTCTCCCCGCAGCGTATTCACCGTCTTGATCCGGATCTCGCGTCTAAAGCAGCGCAAGTTGAAAATATTTTTGCCGATGCCAGAGAAAGTGGACAGGTGCTTAACCTATCGGACATATATTTTGCGTTCTGCAATGAGTAAGGACTTGGCTTTAACCATCTGCTTCTCTATGATCGTTCTGACATGACTATATGATCTGGAAAACAGCGTCGTACATAAATACTGCTTCGGTAGCGATCCAAACCTCCTCGGTAACTTGCACCTCGCCAGCGCTCGACGTAAAAATGTCTTCTCTGTACTAGGTAGTGTCAAGATCATGTTCCATTTCAACTGGATCCGCAAGCTCCTGCAAAGACTCCCTGGCGGCGGCACAGGTGCTCACGGCATGATGATATTTCGCCGCCGCATCCGGGCTCAAATAGATGAAGTCTTAGCGCGCGACCCTTTCTCAGATGAAGAGCCATCTATTTTCACACATCTCCGTGACAGCACGGAACTTCCGGCCGCTGAAAAGTCTGCGCAGCGGCTGGAGGATGAGGCTGTTCTCATGACGATGGCGGGCACATATTCGCCTATGCTCTCGCTCATGGTGGCACATTATCACCTCCTCAATCGCTCGGACATCATGGCGAAGCTGCGGACAGAGTTAGGAGGAGCCCATGGGCCTGTTAAGCCTACGACAGCAGCCGAACTTGAGCGTCTTCCATACTTGTCTGCCATCGTGCAAGAGGCACACCGCCTCACCTTTGGGCTGACGGGCCGGAATGCGCGCGTCTGTCCCGACGAGCCGATCTTGTATAAGGACAAGGAGCGTGGACAGACATACACGTTTCCTCCGGGAACATCCCTCAGTGTGTCTACTCTAGTGATTCACACCGACGAGTCACTTTTTCCGGATCCGTGGACTTTCGACCCAGACCGATGGGTCCCGTCCAATAGCGCCTCCGATGCCACAGACATGCGTCGCCGCCGTTCCATGCTTAGCTTCATGCGCGGGCCGCGTGTCTGCATTGGTCGTCATCTTGCGAATGCAGAGATAGCGGTCCTCCTCGCTGTGATGGCGCGCTGGGACATGGAGCTGTTCGAGACGGATCAGGACGATGTGAAGTTTAAGCATGATTACCATGTGATGTGCCCAGAACTAGGGTCCAAAGGCCTGAGGGTAAAGGTCAAAGATATATGGAATGCATAAGTTGTAGAGACGGTGATGGACTTAGCATGCACAACCTATAGAAGCGTCGTTAAGGCGATTTTAAAGAGAAATCACACATCCAGCACGTAGCTACGTGCTAACGCGTACTTTGTTTGATTCGGAAGGATACACATCAGCGTGCGACCACACAGCAGTAATTAGCATGGAGGGCCAAAATTTGATGAGATCCTGTGTCCCCGGACCGCGATAAACCACATATGTAATTCGCGAACACTCTTACTTATCATTACTGTGGTAATTATAGTAGGTTTAGAAGGCTTTTTCTAGCAAGAACGTTTTGAAAATCGTGGCTGAGATTTAGTATCGTCGTGATAAGGGGCAGAAGGAAGAGCCATGCGTTTCGAAAGGGCAAATCATACCCTGGAACTATTGATACACATCAGCCGTGGGGGCTGAGATTTCTAGACACTTGTAACTTTTCGAAACCTCTTATCATATGAGATCACTCGTAATAAATTAAAAATTTCGCACGTTAAATGGACAAAATAACATCACTCGTATATTCCTGATCTCAACGCACAACCCCGTACACTGACTGGGGGCTCTACTAGACATGCGATTAACAGACATTTTGTCGCCAACCAACTCTTTCTAATTCTTCCTAAACCAGCAAACTCGTTGACCATACATACTACTAACTGTTAACTAATGAATTTACAACAATTTACCCTGATATAGTGCTGATAAAGCTACTTTAAGCTCAAATCAGCGTCCGCAGTAGCGAAATGTGGACAATGAATGCGTTTTAATGACTATCCGGGGAATGTGACGGGCCTGGCGCATGGCTCTCAGTTTTTCTACTTGAGCATACGGTTCAGACCAAAGTCATTAACCTTAAGCTTGATCGTACATACAACTGACTACCAATCTCACATGAGGGCGCCTTTTACCTAGTCTAGTCAAATATACAACTGCGGCCAGAACACAACATTGTAATGCCCCCGCCATTGCTGATATCAAGGCTTATGATTTCCCCCTTTTCTTTGTCAAGCTCAAGGGGTGGAGAGGCAACTGGGTGTCAACCACTGAACCGTATCCCTTAACTTCTTTTCCAATGAATCATAGAGATCACGACTCCTCCTTGGGTCCCAACACACTGAGAACTCCCTCGCTATTTACCACCAGAAGACTGCTAGCGTTGGGGCCCCACACCACATCCACAGCGTTGCTCACCGCCGTCCTTAGCTGTTCCGACCACGATTTGGAGCCCTTATTGTACTGCTGCACCGTCACACCCGCCTGACCCGCCGTAGCGAGGAATTGCTGCGAGTAATCCCACGCCAGGCGCTGTACCGTGCTACCGATATCTAGCACCTTGGCCTGCGCAGCATCACCCTGTTTCCGTAGATCAAAGATGGTGACTGTGGTCTGGCCCTTGGCCGTGGCGGCGAACCAGAAACCGTTCTCCGAAAAGACGATGGCTTGAACAGGGGCGCCGAGCGGGAAAGCTGCCGCTTCCTCGCCTGTGCTGGTCATGAAGAGCTTGATCTCGCCTGAATCGGTGCCTGCTGCGAAGAGATGACCGTCTGGGTGGAATGCGCAAGTTGTCAAAGCTATGGGATGAGAGTCAGCACTAGAGAAGAGTCGAGAGAGCGAGGGCGCCAGCATTTCAACTTACCTGCGTTGGTATAGACGCGCGTAGCTCGCTGTAGATTGCTCAAATCGTAGAACACGAAGCTCTTGTCGGCTCCAACTGACGCCAGGATGGATTTACTAGGATGCATAGCAAGACCAGTCGCGGGTCCGGCGTGGTCTGCGAAGGATGCAATCTCGTTGCCGCTCTCGAAGACCTTGACCGAGCCCTTGGCTGTAGAAAAGAATATTCTGGGTCCGTCCCATATCGAGCTTGTTATCGGCTCACCAACTGTGAAGGTGCGCTCCAACTTATCCGCTTCGACCGAGTATATGGCCACCTCTCCTTCTAACCCGCCGACAGCGCCATATCCTTCTTCGGATGTGAGAGTCGTAGGTTGACTAATAGGTAGAGAGTTAGATTTTGCAACAGCATACGTCGTAATATCGTCGGGTGTGGCCCATCCTTCGGGCACGGGCCTCTTCTTTCTGCTCTTGGACAATCTAAGAACAGACATGTTAGCGCTGCAGTGTTGTGGTCGGGAAAAATCCTTTGCTCACCTTGCTTGTGTCTCCTCCACCTTGGCAACCAACTCTGCCGACAGTCCCTCGCTATCGACAGCCATGGCATCATCGCCGGCAGGGGCACCGGCGGAGACGGAGACTCGAGAGAGCGCGTCGCGAGCCTCGTCACGCTCCCGGGTCAGTCTCGCAATGACGCGCACAGCAGCATCGTGCTGGTATAGGGCGGTGGCCAGCTCTTCGCGCGTCCGCGTCAGCTTCTGGTTGAGGTTGTATGTCTCCAAGGCGAGGGCGTCCCATTCGTTCTGGAAGGTGGAAAGGAGGGCGGGAATGGAGGTGAGCGTGGGAGGCCGGGGCCGCACGACGCGAGAGGACTTGATGGGTAGGAGATCGTCGAGGGTGAGGTCTTCGCCCGAAACGGGATCTTTGCCGTTCTCCTCGATGTACTTCTCGATCAGCCGCTTCTCGAAGACGGAGCCCGACAGCTTGGACACAACAGGCTCCTGGGGAGCTTCGCCTGAGACTGTGCTTGGGGTTAGTATGGATGGATGGGCAGAGGAGAATTATGTGTGAATGGTGTGTCAATTGACTTACGTGCGCACAGCATTCTCAGTATATGGCTTCGAAGATGGCGGCTCAAATGAATGCGATGAGCTCGGAAGGCTGTAAGTTCTTACGAAATTTCGCCAAGTTTGGTCTTCGTCGCAGTTAGAGTCGCGTTGTAAGTCGTTCTGATTGGCCGGCCAACCTCCGATAAGACGAAGCTGCCTACCTAGGTAATTGATTACCTGTAGCTGGTTATGTGTAGCTTGTTATGGGCTTGTAACGCGATCGTTTAGCCCCACTCAGCTACGCCATTTTACCACCAGCCACTCTCTTCCGCCACAGTTTGCAATGTTACACACACGATTCCTCTGCCCCAATGTCAAAATAGTGCAACTCCGCGTACCCATCTACCCACATATATGCATCTGCATTAGGTAGATATGGATCAGTAAGTTGCTGGATGGCCTGGTCAGATCGGTACGATTCTAGTCTGGGGCTAATCTTTAAGAGTTACACTTAACATGAACTTCCACGTGCATTGATATTACTATTTATGTATAACACCTATAGCCTCTTGTTTCGGATGGTCTGACTTATGAGTACAATGACAACACCAAGCCTGCCGCCCATTTCTTCCCTACCCACGGCAGACGAAGAGACCATCAAGTCGGTCTTGGACACGCTCTTCGAGCCATCCCCAGAGATCCACGCTCTCGCCGTCCCAGCAATCCAACAAAAGCGGCGCATTCCAGCCAATCCCGGCCTCACGGCTGATCTTTCAGTGCCCCTTCACTCATCCACCACCATACCCGACGATATCCCCTTCACCAGCTACGCTGATCTGATCCGGCATGTCGGCCTTCTCCTCCACCAACTCGCAACCCCTCCTTTCTCTTCCTCCTCACGAGAGAGACTCCACAGCATCCTGGGCTCACATCCTCGTCTCGGTGCTAAGAAGGTAGACAGCGCCCAGAGCCGCGCTGAGCAAGCCCAGCTGAATATGGCCACAACGGGCGACGGCGTAGATGAGGCCGAGCGTCTGGCGGCTCTGAACCGTGAGTATGAGGCGCGCTTCCCGGGGCTGCGTTACGTGGTCTTCGTCAACGGGCGAGGTAGGGATGTTATCATGGAGGACATGCGGAGACGCATCGATAGGGGGGATATCAGATCTGAGGAGAGGGAGGGCATTCAGGTGAGTGCCTCATCGTCGGGTTTACATTCGCAATCATATGTATTGCCGTGACAACATTTTATGCTTCATATGCTGACGAACGATGGTTGAAGGCTATGGTTGATATTGCGCTAGATCGAGCAGGGAAATTGGGTTCCACTGGCTGACGAACCACGATTTTTCTGTAGATCTTCACTAGCAAGGCCAACAGCAAATCATATAAAAATACAAGTTAGTATTGAACACGTACGAAGAACAAGAGGCGCGAGCCCTAGATATATTCGTAATTGGATAACATCTTCAACGATTCCCATAACAGAGATCCTATGGCTCGGTTTAAATTGACACGGCTAAATAAGGTACGCGTAGGTAGATGCAATGAAGATTGATTTTGTGGGTGGGAGCGCATGTCTACTCTTCATTAGTTGAGTACTCAATTATAAGCACGATTGGAGAATCAAACACTGTATGTGGAAATTCATAGAACCCACTTGAAAGGCCCTTAGGAGCTGTCTCTCTCATCACTATTGCTTCGCAGCTCTGCAGCCTGCTATTCTCACTCACTCTTTATAACAGGGCCGTAACCTTCATTATGCTGGTTGACAAGTTGAACAGTATTTTCTTATGTAAAGTGTCCCACTGAGAATGGGCTCACTAGACAGCTGACGTCTTCTCGTCCGGCTAACCAACTGGAAAAGGAAGAGCTGAGCTAGTGCATCAAGTTTTGGAACGTGTTACCCATAACGCTATCGCAGCTGAGCCCGTAGCTGTCGATCACGAAAGAGTACTAGTCCTGTTCGACAGAACCAGCCGATATCACGGTATAAATCGCAGGTATCTGTTTCTGTGTCTCTGCTGTGTCCATGGCTGCTAGCCGCTGGGTATAGGGGTATAACATGTATAAGTTGAGGTTAGATTTGATGGGATCTGCCTATAAAGTGCACTACCTAAAGTAGAGGTTAGATTCGATAATCGGTAATCGGTGATCTGTGATCTTGGGGCGTGGTGGGTCTAGTGATGAATGCAGGGATGTAAAGCCTCTACTGTAAGTACCAGGCGACTGACAAAATAAACGAGACCCTTTTCACATTTTAAGTGGGGGCGAGAGTCTCATTTATTTTGTCAGTCGCCTGAGTACTGTGCGGAACTAGATGAAATGCTATGCCATAAATGGTATTGACGTAAGCGCCACCGATCTCCAAATTGGCCAGGCCAACCTTGGAAATCACAGATCAGTACCGCATTAGGTACTTAGCTCTATCCCCACGCGGTACTGTACTTGGACGGAACTAGCCCAGCTAGTATAGATTCACAGCTTAAACAGGCCATTTCCATTAATTGCCGAGTACGATGACGGTATGATCCATATCAACCCTTTGTTCAAAATGGCCGACTAGTTAGCGAGGTTAGGTCAATTGTACAGCTGGTCGAGCTACCGGCCAAACTACCGGGCCTGTTGTGTTGGTGTGGAAGTGGTGCGACTGGTGCTACAGGCGAGACTTGGTAGCTTGCCAGCGGTTTTCTTGGGCCGATGACGTAAACGACTATGTAAGTCCCTTGTTTAATGTCAAAGCCCGAGGAACGTCATCATTAGTAGTTTTATGGAAACAGGCACTGCAGCCAGCAGGTACTACCTTATCTACATGCATCATCAATTGGATGCAATGTAGCTCTTTTTACAAAGAGGTACCTTTCAGGTGTGAACTAGGGCTAAGACTACGCGTGTGTCTCCCTAGTGGTACACGCTTTTGCAACAACCAACGCTCGATGATGTAGTTCAGGTCGGGTGCTCCTGCATGCCAGAATATTATGGATAGACCCCTTTATTATTTATTCTAGCCCGCGACGCCCTGCAAACGGTTGTGCCCTTTCCCTCTTCTACTCTTCATGATAAACTATACCCCAGTTTCCTAGTATACCCACGCGTTTGTTCCTCGTCATTTTCGATACCCATCAAGAAGTATAACGCCATCGGCAACAATACAAACAACAACAACATTAAACAATACCTCGTACTCTGACGGCTCTTACTCTATTACTACGAGTCGTTAATTCCCCCCTCTCATCGACTTCTTCGTTCTTGAGCCTTAATAGTTTGTCTTTGGCCCTCACGAAGCACCCTAAGACATCATGGCTACCGTCAATAAACCTACCGATCCGAAGCAGAAGGAGGCCGATATCAACCGCAAATTACAGGTCTACGGCATCATCAACGCATTCCAATTGGGCAAAGCGCCTTCTGTAAGTCAAACTAATGTCCAATCACCGACAGTACACCGCAAATTTGAGTTAGAGACTAACGATATTTCTCCCGGGCAGAATGAGCAAATCGATGTGGCACTGAATAGTTTCATCTCCAGCAAGGCTTTGTCCAGCCCCTCCAAAAAGCTGTCGGCTGAGGGACGGGAACTAGTCGCCGATTTTGTTGATGTCGTCAAGCACGCCCAGAAGTTGCTGTTATCCAAAAACGAGGGAAACTTGCTCCAGGACTTCATCTGGCAAACTCAACAGTTCGATGCTAGCTCAGTCAGCCCGCCTGGTGCTCCTCTCACTAAAGAAGAGGCCAAGCAGCATGGTGACCAGGCTTTGGAGGGATTGAGAACACTGGGCACTTTGCTCATTACCAATGGGCAGTTCCGCAAACTTTGTAAGTTGCCGTACCAGCCCTATACCTCCCAGAAAACCTTCTAATTTCGGCATTTATCAAAGTGAGCGATGCCACTGTCTTGATCCGTGACATGGCCGGCGATGCCGCTACGAATGCAGCCACCAAAGTTAGGCCCTCGGAGGACAAGTTAAACCAGATAGATATGCCGGCAGACGACAATACTTGGCATGATACTCCTAATCTGTCCAAAGAGAATTTGAAATCTCAGCTGCAGGGTGCCTACAAGGGCAACCCATCTGCGGATGCGAGAGATACTGCTAATCAGACTCTCGAGGGTGCCCGGCGACCCGATGGTAGTTTCGATCCCCAGGCTGGAGCTCGTGTTGGGAAAGATGTGGTCTCGGAGACGATCAGCGCCAACACATCCGAGGAGGATCGACAGGCGGCCAAGAATGCCGCTGCTGAGTACCGCCGCCGAGCTAGGGAATATCTAAATAAGAAGATGCCACAGGAGCGACGCGAGCAGACCATTTGGCGCCTCAAGGTGAGTAGGCTTATGGTTAACTATGACGATAAAAAACTAATGCGCTCCTAGAAAATGATTCTCGAATGTCAGCAACACCCTGACTACCAGCAGGCCATTACAACTTTGCTTGATCTGGCTGAACAGTATGGCAAGCACGGTAGATCCGTGACCGCTGATGGAGCCGGTGCCGTCAAGCAGACAAGATCCGCTTTTACTGCGGCAGAGGCTGATCTCAAGGTACGTGATAGATGACTACACTAATTCCTATATATCGATGGGTACTGACATTGTGCAGACACTCCTCGAGAGATTTGCCAACGGTACATCCACCGATGACTTGTGGTCCTCTATCAACACGATCTACAAGGATGCCGATAGGGACCCAGAGTTACGAAATTGGTTCAAGTCTATGGACACTTATATTCGCAAGTGTCTCCAGCAGCAAGGCTTCATCATGGAAGAAGAATGCAACCGCCAGTGGCACCTTCTTTACGACCACGGCAACTATCTCCTTCGAGAGAAATATAGATCACACACCGATCGCATCGTCGACGAGACGAAGTTTTTGGCCGACCAATTCGACCAGGATCCCGAGAACAGGGCTTTCAGAGCCTCCTTGGAGAAACTGTTCAAGGATCTGGGACAAGACGAGCATGGCCAGTCTCAGTTTAAGCCACATCTTATCAAGGACTTGACAGAAGTCATCATCCCAGCGGCTTTTGAAAATGTGGCATATATCCCGATCCCCCGCATTGAATATTCCGATCCGGAGATCGATGCCGTAATCGAGAATCTTGTCCTCGAAAGCGACAACTTCATGCCTAATGTGCTCGAGGTAGCCAGTGACAACTTTTTCCGTTGGGGTCGCAAGAAGATCGCCAGCAAGCACCAGAACTCGATCGACATCAAGGTCAGTGGTGTGCAAATGGACTTGCGAGATGTTGGTTTCTATGTCAAGCGCAAGAAGGGATTTCCCTCAATTACCGATCAAGGTGTCGCCAACCTTTTCTTGGGCGGCGAAGGGTTCTCCTTCCGGATGAAGTTGTCGACTGCGGATCCCAAGGACAGACAACATTTCTTCAAGATCGACAAGGTCGATGTCGATGTCAAGAACCTCAATGTCAAGCTTGTCAAATCGAACCACAAGCTGCTCTTTGGTCTTTTCAAGCCCATCATGTTGAAGGTCCTGCGCCCTGTGGTGCAGAAGACGGCGGAGAAACAGATCAAGGACCAATTCAATCAGCTGGACCAGACCCTCTACCTCATCAAGCAAGAGGCAGACCGTGCCCTCTCAGAGGCGCGCGCTGATCCCGAGAACGCAAGCAATATCTACCGTCGTTACCTCGATGCGACGCAGAAGCAGATGCTACAGAAGAAGCAGAAGGCTGAAAAGGTAGCTGCGAAAGTAGCTGACAAGAAGGCCAATGTTGCCGTTACCAAGGAGGACAGCATCTTCCCCAACGTCCATCTCCCTGGCGGTATTAGCTCTAAGGCGACCGAGTTCAAGGAGTTGGCCCGCAAGGGCGAGAAGTGGGAGAGTCCTGTCTTCTCCATCGGCAGTTCTAGCGCGAGCACCGATATCCCCGTGGCTCCTCAGATCGTGCGCAAACCGCATGCCGCAAGCAACACCAGCACTGCTGCACCTACTGGTAGCACCGGAATCGGGTCTCAGCAGATCGGCAGCAATGCCGGGTACACCACTAACGGTCGTGCGCACGGCACCGTTGCAAATGGCGGGAGTTTAAATGGCAATTATGCTAAGCCTCTCGCTATTTAAATAGCATAAGGCTTCTGACTTCGTCATACGGCCGACCTAATATCAGGTTGAAAAGGTTGCTTGGAAAGATGTGTTATGATACCCTCTTCCTCTTCTTAATAATTGTGTGAAAAACGAATATGGATGGAGGTTATGGTATTTCATGAATAAAGTTGGATAGTATAGTACGGAATCGAGTTACGAATAAGTTTTTCAGATAATGGCGCTCATGCCTATTCCTTTTCTTTGTAATAGCTAGCTATCTTAATACTAATAAGTCAACTCATGAACTTCGTTCCCGTGTACTATTTTGATGCAAACAAACATATCGTCTGCGAGGTAACTTTCTGGTTGATCAATGGGTCACATCAGCGCTAGGTATTCATATTAAGAAGAATTCCGAATTCCGTTGTGCAATAATAATGCCGAATCACGCCATAATATGTATGTGTTAGCTAAGGCAGCTAGCCCCCATTTTTTGTTTAGTAACCATCTATCTATAGGGGTATCATACAAGCAACGTCACTTGATCAATCAATAGTGCTCCTCCCGCCCGTACACCATATGTATGCCACCCAATCCCAGATATGTAAGTGTACGCGCCCGCAGTTGGGGAACTCCAACGCGAAAGTGAGCCAACGAGGAAGAAAACGTGCTTACACGTCCATATCATATCATGTCACATAATAAATAAATCGTCATCGTCCCAATCTACTCCGCAATCATCATAGTCCGTTTCTTGGGACGCAGAGATGATGGTAGTCGTCGTCATGATGGTTTGAGAAGCTTTCTTCTTCTGGTCTGGGTTGGTGGCATCTCTGCTTCTATCTTCATCTTCGTCTCTATTTGTGCCTCTATTGGTGGTGGTGGTGGTGGCGACATGATGTGCGTCCGGCCTCTTCTGCTTCTGCTTCGGCGGCTTCGGGCCCTTGGCAAGTAGCTCTAGCATCGCTTCGTATGAGCTACCACTGCTTCGTGGTTTTGCTTTTGTTTTCGGTGGCGCAGCATTGGGTAATATTCGGGTGTTGTGCTTCTGCTTCTGCTGTGCCGTATTATCTGGCAATATCGAGTTTTTTAAGTACCGCCCCTCGCCCATGACGCGACGAGATTGAGATTGAGCCTGAGGAGGCGTAGGCGTTTTGCTAAACGGCACAGCAGCAGATGGCTCCTCCTTCTGTCCTCCTGTGTCAGGCTCCACGCCAATAGCAGTAGAAGGACTAGTGCTGTTTCCGTGGTGGTGGTTGGCTTCTTCTTCTTCATTCGGATTAGCGAGAAGCGCCTCGAGTCGTTCGTCTTCCAACGCCTGCAGCCGGTCGAGTTCCTCGCGTGCTTTCCGCCGGGCATCGGGGCCTTCCCACGCCGCTGACCTGCTCCGCTCAAGAGCGTATTTATAGCTTAGCTCGCGGCAGGTTGAGGTGAGAAATGGTTTTGGAGATCGTCGTCTCGGCATGTCACGGGGCTTGACGGGGTCCTTTGTGGGTGGTATGTGAGGAGGGGAGTCATGGACCTTGGGTGGTGATGGAACGGGCTCTTCTTCTATGTCCTTGACATCCTGAGAGGATAGGACAAAGTCTTGTGTGGAGAAGAAGGGTATCTCAAAAGCACTTGGGGTGGGCTTGGATACAGGTTTGGATATGAGTTTGGGTACGGGTTTGGGTATGGGTATGGTTTTGGGTATGGGCTGCAGAGAAGTTCGGACTGTGGTGTTTGAAAGTTTGGGATGCTTTGCTTGTTGTTGGATGTAACGAGACCCCCTTGAATCCAAGTTTGGTGTAGACTTAAAACCGGTATTGCATGACGTTATCGGCACTCTTGACATGCAATGTTTTAACCTGGAATCCTTGTTACCAGTGTGCGTGGCCGTCATTTTTGATAGATTGACATTCCCAGTATGGCTCGCTTGTGGCTCCTCGAAGATCTCCCGTACTTCTTGGGACGGACTAGGTAAGAAGTCATCAAGGTGACTAAGAAGAAACAACTGCGTGCTCGGTGGTGGCTCATTGTCTCGAACCATTTTGGGCCTAGCCATACGAGAATGACAGGAGGCTCCAATGGCGGTGCGAGGAGGGGGGCGAGGAGGGGGCAGAGGGGGCTTGATAAAATGAGTCGTGCTGGGACGACTGGTAGTGACCTGGTTGGAGGGCTTAAACTTTGGTGGACCCGGGGGTGGTGCTCTTGGGATCGTTGGAGGACGAAAAGATCGTGAGCCCGGAAAACTTGGTGGCAATCTTTGTGCACTCGATCTCGGGGGAGCGGCGAAAGAGTGAGGCGTTAAGCCGTGCTTTGCGGGTTCGGGAGCCGGATGCTGACGTAGTGTTTTCGTTGTATCAGGAGCAAGTTTGGGCGTAAGAGCTAGTTTAGGAGGTGGTAGTGATCCAGTTGGTTTAGCCGCCGGCTCTAAATAAGATGGGGGTCTATCGGTCTCTTTCGGAAGCGGCACGAGGTCTTCAGGTGGTTCAGGGGGTAGGGTTGGTGGGCCTTGGCCTTGCTGCTGCCCAGCTAAGCTCTCTTCGAGTGCATTCGGGCCACTAGAAGCATCATTCATCTCGCGAAGTAAATCGCCGATGAAATTTTCCTCGCCTAGATCGATGGTTGAGAAGCTATCGTCGACGTTCGGCCCGCTTTGCTTCGTATCAGGACAGGGAGTTCCTTGCACACGGTCGCCGACGACTGATACTGTTGGATCATGCTTCGGTGACAGTGAAACCACTCTATCTACTATCGGAAGAGATATTTGACCCTTTTCGCCTTCAATCCTGCGTTTCTTCTCGAGGGGTTCTGCGTAGTCTAGAGTGGGAGAGGCGTCATACAAGCCGTGATTGGGGTCTACAGGCGTAGCGTGTGATCTCTTCTGAGAAGGTCGTATATTCTCCTTATCCGCGATGTCGAATTGACGCGGCTCCTCGGCATTGTGGGCTGCCGGAGACACGCTTCGAGAGACCGCTTCATCTTCGCTCAACGGCGGGGCACTATCGTCCCTCTGACTTTTTGGCTTCGCTCGAACGAAGCGGGCGATGGTGTCCTGAGATGGTCGCACGTTAACCAGCGGCAACCCTTTTTTCTTCTTCTCGGCGCGTTCCCGCTCCTCCTTCTCCTTCTTCTTGTCGCGGGCGGCCCTCGCGCGAGCCTGATTCTTCTCCTTCTCAAATTCCTTGCGTATGCGATCCTGCTCGAACAGCTCTTGGCGGCGCTGCTCGGCCTTGGAGAGCTTGGGACCCTTGTTCGCCTTCTGATATGCCTTCTTGACCTGCTTCGTGGTCATGGGGGGTCTGTTCGTACGGGCGTTGGAGCCGTCGGCGCCGCCATGGAGGTTGCCATTGATAGCAGAGGGCAGGTCGGGGATAATAGAGAAGGTGTTTTGAACAGGCGCCATGGCCGGCTGATTGGTTCTTTTATGACTAGCAGCAGCAACAGCAGAAGAGCTGCTGGCAGGGGACAGGCCGTTGCTATCCCCGATGTCGCAGCCAAGAATCCTCCAACATGGTACATCGAGCTGGCCAGCAATCGACGGACGCACTGAGGAGTTGGAGAAGAAAAGAAAAGAAAAGCAAAAGATAAAGTTCAAAGATGGTGATTGGTTGTGGACTGCAGTTTCGAGGGTTGCTGCAAAGTTATGGCTGCATCAATCCACTGCACCTACCGCGTACATTGTTACACAAACATAGCGCGCCTCTGATAAGTCGCGCACTGTACCGCGACATCACGTGATGTCAGCTGTGGTGGGGTCTTTGTCCCCGCTTCTGTCAAAGGGAAAGCAAGAACTCTTGCATCAAAATGAAGAGAAAAATCTTGTAGGTGCTATCTGCTATACATATCTTCCTTAATAAAGCCTCGTAAAATGCTTGAAAATATTATTATTTAACGGTGGGCTAACTTTACACGTTCTCCATATTTCTGTTCATATGTCTCCAGATCTGACGTGCATAGTAAGTAAGTACCTAAATAGATCTGCAAGCTGTATGCTAACTATTGCCCAATCAGGCAATATTCCTAGTTACGGCATGATCGGAATTCAAGTGGACTGATTACCTAAGGTCAGCATGAAATACCTATACAAATACCTAAAAGGATTACAACCTACCTATATAGAAGTACGCGTATGCACCAAGATCGTCTTACTTGGGCACCTTTGGCAAGCTCTTCAGATATCACGAACTTATGTTTTTCATTGATCTCCATTTATACGAATCAAACCAAGACATCGCGCGATACAGCTATCTCCCGGACAGCTTAACGTCTGCGACTTGCGTGCTCGGACAAGTGTGACCAGAACTACGCAGAGAGAGCACTGGCTGGTCTTAATAGCTGGATGTCTGTCTTACTCTGGATCATCACTCGAAGACCAACATCTATATCTATATGTGCTTGATATGTGATATGTCTTCTCCATCTCCAACAGTGCCCGACTGAGTCACGCGGTATAACTAAGGCAAAGCATTGGATAGAATGGTGTCTCGATTATAAGATGTGGTATTTGGTATCTGGTATATTGACTACATCGTATCGTTCACTGTAACAGGGGTATAGCATTACTCATCAATTCATCGCCTCTTCCCGCTCGCCGTATTAGCACTCGTTAGCCGGACAGCCGACGTTGGTGCCTAGCACATCGCCTGAGACGCCGGCGATCTGGAGGACCGCGCCTATGACACCACCAAGACCCTCGCCGGCGATGAAACCAGCAGCCACGGCGTAGCCGTACAGCTCAAACGAGGATAGCTTCCATTTTCTCCATGCAAAGGCGAGGAGAGCACCAAAGAGCGACGCCGTCGTGAAGACGGGGCTGGGCAGCACAAACGACAGGGCGATGGCACCCCAGTTAGGCAGATATTCGCGAACCCATTCGCGCTCGCCGACGAGGTAGAAGTGGCGGAATATCACCTGCGCTACACACACGATGGCTATGACGATGGAGAAGATGCCCGAGCTCCACGGGATGTGGACCGACGGGTCTGTCACGGCTTGTGCGACAGCCGCCCAGGCCGCCACCGAGGGAACACCAAATGCGCAATGAGTGTCCTCGCTGCTGAGAATGCAGGGATAGGCCGTCGTGAAGAGGACGAAGAGACCGGGCGCCAGGAACACGCTGATAAGCGTGCCCATCGCCTGGGCATACCACTGCTTGTTCGGGGGTGTTCCGAGGAGGAAACCGGTACGGAAGTCCGATGTCAGCGAGTTGCCGACGTCAGCGGCACCGGAAGCCAGACCACCCGCGACGAGATTGATTCTCTGGGCGGTGATAATCGAGTAACCTTTGCCCGATGTGGCAGCACCGAAGACGAGCTGACTGGCTTTGGAGGCCGCCGTCAGGGGTGTCTGATCCGTTACTGCACCGATCTGAATCGCCAAGAACGAGAACAGGAAACCGAGCAGGCAAGCTAGAATGGTCAATCCGGGGTTCATGCCCCATTGATAGTGGAAGACGATGATGGCAATCACGATACTCGCGACGAGGCCGAGCATCCACTGCCACATGGGGACCTGGTCCTCGGGCCGGGCAGAGTCGACAACCATGTTCGCATCTTGTACATATTTGCTAGCCTGTCGCTCGAAGAAAGGAGAGGGCTTGCCAGTCATCTTGATCGTCAACTGGTTCAAACCTCCGCACATTGCCTTCCAGGTGGCTCTACCGGCATGTGCGAGCACCTTATACTGGACCAAGAGCTCGGCGATGGATGTTGCCACCATAATAAGCACACCGGGCCAAAGAAGCCAGTATCGCGGGCTGGGCTTTTGCTTGCCGAGGTTGCTGAGGGACGCGAAAGTGTATAGAGAATCCCAGTACGGATCGTCTGGGTAGAGTTGCTTGCCGATGCATTCGCCGTAATGGACAAGGACGGGACCGATAATACCCCAGGCCAGGACAGCACCCGCGAACAACGAGATAGCCGCGTTCATACCGATCAAAATGCCGCTGCCGATGAACTGTATGCGTAAAATACGTTAGTCAAGATCTCTCAGTACTACAGCATAGAAACCAATGGACAATATGGACCAAGGAGATGGAAGGATCAGGCACGGGGAGTTGTACGTACGGCGGGTGTCCATTCGAAATACCAACCCCACGACTCAATATTCAATGCCCAACTTGTGCCCTTACTCCAGATATGGATCCATGTGAACGGATGCCAATCGTAGAGAATGCCGATCGCATAATAGGAGGCGACACGCTGGATAAGGGCGAGTGAAAATGCCAAGGCGAGCGCTTTGAGCTTGCTGATGGCTTCACGGGCACCTGCGGCACCAGCGTGCATGGATCGAATGGTCAGAGCCACGGCGGTGGGTGTGGGGAAGAGCAACTTCAGTTCACGGGCAACCCGGATGATGAAGAACTTCCGGAGTGGCGTCACGAAAAATAAACCGAAGAAGGAGCACACGAGGGTGATGGTGATAAGAGGGCCAAAGTTCTGCTGAGGGGTACCCTCGATGGCATGGAGTCGATAGATGGCAGGAATACCGGCAACGAAGATACCAGCGATACCGCCAGAACCGGTGGCCGCCGCTTGGATGATGGAGTTTTCCTGGGGGCCGAAGTCACCGCCGAGGATGGGCCAGTTATGACAACTCTTCGAAAGAAGCTTGACAATACCATACCCAAAAATGGATCCGAAAATACTAGCTGGGAAGGTGAAGCCAGTTTTAAGACCTGATCATGGAAGTAAGAATTAGATGCGCCATGAATGAAAATATAAACCGACGGGCCGGTTCTTTTATGGCGTGGAACATGTTCACCTACCAAGGTACAAATTCGAAGCATTGACGAGGGCACCGAGCACGATACCGACGACAACAGCACGAACCGTTAAGGGGTTTGGTTCATATGGAAGATTAGGGTCCATCTTTAGAGGAACATAAAGGTCGAGAATCTCTTCGATCTCCTTCTCGTCGACCTTGACGTCGTCGTACTTCTCATCGATGTTGCTGTCGCCATGCTTCTCCGTGGAGGAGGGCACGGCCGATGCGTCGGCCACATAGGCCTCACGCACCTCAGTTGACGCCATGGATGCTTGACTAAGGACCAATCGTCCCCGCGACCGATGGTCAAATTAGGACTGGGCGTTGTCGGTGTCAAAAGAAGATCGAAGAGCAAGAGAGTCCAAACGGAAGTTAAGAAGGACCAAGCGTGGGTTCATATACTGAGGCAGTATCCCTGAGGACACACTTCCTTCCTATCAGGTCAACAGCAAATACAGTATGCCATGCAGCATGGTATACCAATTGGGGGCTTCAGTTGCCGGCCGACACTGCTGTCCAGTCAAAAGCCGCATATCTATCAAACGAGAAGGACAATTGATAGACCCCTGCAAGGTCAAGGCACATCCGAAGGACTGGCTCCATGTCAGTGTACACTAAACCCGAAGTGCAGTGGAGAGAAGCCTGTGGTATCAGTCCAGGCCACTCTATCAGTTCGAGGACGACTCCGATTCCGTATTTGGAAGGCAGAGACATCAATCAGTATAGTATACCTAGGTTGAGAAGGCCTTACACACCCTCCGCCACCCTTCAATGAGACTTAGGTGTATGAAACCGGGCAAGACAATCTGAAGCCTGTCTTTCAATTCCATCGATAGCCCCAAAATTGTGTCTCAAAATCATTTCGCCGCCTTATTTCCGCATTCGAAAAGATATTCCGCGAAATAAGTTGGTGAGACTTTTTGTTCTACCAACCAAAGACACCACATTAACTAGGTCGACTGGGATACCTATTAGCTGTATGGGGTGCATGCAAGCAGGGGATGTAACCCTAGTACGATTGCTTTTATTTCCTAGCGGGTATTGATCTATTTACCCCCGCTCAAAAGAACCCGGCCTAAACTCCATCTTGCCTAGGATGTAGATAACGGTTGGCGTTAACTACATATACCTAGCAGCTCACGAGACTTCCAAGACCCATCAAGCTCGCCAACCCGACGGTGCCTCGCCGTAAGTATGCTTGGCCAGCTACAGGAGATTGTACAGGACTTTGAGACAAAATCTGGTACAACACTACTTGAAGATCACCAGGGTTATTGTGCGCTCAATCGGCAAGCGAGTATCTCCGCCACCAACCAGCCAAAGTAGTGAGAAGATCCAAGAGTGCACTCATTTACGGCGTATCTACGAGTTATCTTGGGGGACATCTCCGTTTTGAGCTAGTGGCGATTTAAATCATATGCGCCAATCCTGCACAGTCTAGAGCTCAAGCTGGAAGCGCCAATGGTAGCAAACCCGAAGTAAAGACCTGGCTACCTACTTGTACTACGCTCGGCGTTCGCCTCGACGGGTGTTCCCCATGGCTGCATATTTAGCTCAACCCACCGAACGCTACAGTTGATCAGTTTTCTTCTAGAACAACTCGCAATGAGGCATTGGTGGGTGGCAATACAGATCCAGCGCGCAGCGGGAGGAGGGGGGTGTGATGGCAATCTTGGAAAAAAGATCGACAGTCAAATGGATTTTGCCGCATCAAACTGCTATACTTGATACCTACCTAGTTGGATGAGCAGCCACTCTGCTGTCCCGACAGATTGTTGCGGCCAGATGGCAGAAGTCGGTTAAACCTCATACGAGAAGAGTAGAATGGTTAGAATGAGGAGGAGAAAGAAGGCCAGTCCAAGAGAAGAAGGTCTCCCGAAGCATGTCTAGCAAGGCTGCACTATGTTACTGCAGTATTCTGCGGGCCTCGGCTGAACAAGATATGCAGTAAAACTAACCCTCCCCGAGATGTTGGTACCAATCATGCCGCCCGAGCCGTTTCGATGTCGCCGCCATATAACCGATGATCGTAAGCCCGCAACTTATGCTGGCTGCACTCGCACATCATCACTGTTGGTTGTGATGGTGTGGATCAACAAGACAGGTAGGTAAGACATGTGTTCACATGCGGGTCAGATTCAGCCCATTATCGTGGATCCCACGGCTACCCTATCTACACGAGATGAATTGCTTACCTTAAACTTACCGATTGCCTATTTACTGCTTGCTGGATAACACTATCCCGCTTTCTGTATCTTTCCCGAGTGGTTGATGATAAGTATACTAGGAGACGAGAGCGGCTAGCCCCTGTTCTAGGTTAATGACCCCAAACAGAATACTACCGAAACTTACTTCGTGTGAGGGGTTCGAACGCCTCAACCTATGCAAAACAAGGCAAGTCACTTTTGCCTCTTGGTGTTTTTTTTCAGCAGCAATTCCCCGTCGATGATATTAACTAGAAAATGAAGCTTTCATCGAATTTGTAGTCGATAGGTAGGTATGCAGTGATTTGAACCTCCCCGTCTTGGCAGTTACATTATCTTACATTAGGAATGCAATGCATGCATTTGCTTTGCTCCATTATCACGCGACACTTTTGCTAAGGGCCAAGAAAATGTGGCGCGAGCCCAGGACCTGAACCAGGAGTCCAGATTGATTGGATGTATCAGGGCAACGGCCAATGGGAATTGGCGTGTTTACGAGTAAATGGAATCAGAACATGCTGTAGCTTGCAAGGAAAAGCAGCCAACAGACAACTCCCAAGAGTTGTACGGATCCGGGCCGAGTACCCATTAGTTTTGTTTGTTCTTTTCTGGTAAACTTGGGCCAGTCAATTAAACGAACGAAGTGGCTAGCTACCTACCTACTTAGCTATCTTCCTGAAGTACTGACTGACCCATGATGCTGGGTGAGATTCTTTTTGAACTCGTTGGTCATTCTTACCACGTGCTGCAGCGGGCATGCACTGCAACGTTCCTGTCTGCAATCATGACAACAACATTTGCCCTTGATTTGTAGGGGGCGCTGCGAGATAAAGTCCTACGTAGAGGAAGCTGATATCGGGCAGCACGTGATTGGTTTCTGTTCAGTCGTACTTAACATGAGAAATACCTATCTCATCGCCACGAAGTAAGGCCGTTATTTCAAGGCGACTTTCTTTCTGCGCCGCAGCTCAGCTCAGCTCCCAACAATACCTTCTAATACCTGCACTCACTACATGACGTGCATCTGCGGCGCGTTTTAGCTAGCTCGTTGGTTGGTTGGTTGGTAGCAGGAGGAGGGTGAGACAACAACGAAGGATCCTCACGATAACGATTCATTTATATGAATCTTTGTTTGCATACATGCATGATCGATCCTATGACGAAGACGTGTACCAATGTTGGTTTACAACTCTAAGACTATGCAGCTACGGTCTTTTCCTTCTATCTTTGATGGTTGTCAAGTTACCTATACCTAATATTACCTACCTATATGCTTCTACTATAGTGTTCTTTACTTTAGTCTGATAGATACATATACCACGCAAGAAGAACCGTAAACGGTATGATTATGGGGGAGGGCAAAGTTCACATGTTTGTTTACACACGTCATAAAGCTGTCAACTGACCACATGAATACGTTTGAATGCATAGTTACTGGCCGTAGAATACCTATATACACCATCAGTGACGAAATTGGCAGCAGCAACAATGAAAATTTGCGCCTTTGTCTGCCAGGTCCAGCGTAATGAATTAAAGCTGCCTGCCCCATGATAGTCAAAAATGTGCTTTTTGATTCATACATTTTCCATGCAATTCGGTTAGCCTTACTGCTCATCTCTCTCACCTCTTTACCTCTGAAATCGTAGCGATATCAGAAATACGGCATTAGCTATATGAGTAAGGAAAAGAAATTCTACGCAATACGGTATATCTACCATGACATACAGTCAGTCGTTGCTCAGTAAGACAAATCCGGCGCCATTTTCGTTTGCCCGGCTCTCGATCAACGCGGGCAATTAGCGGCTCGATGGATTGAATGACCCAGAGAAATATCTAAACCCCATTGCATTCCATCATATTTTGCTCTAGTCCAGTCCGTACCATACCGTGCCGACGCAGGTAGCGCCGCCAAACCTTCAACGCCATGCAATGCACCGATGAAAGCAAGCCAAATATCAGAAATTCATTATAGATGGTAGGAATTGTCGAATTTCTTGGGCTCAAGAAAGGGGAAAAAAGAAACCGATCGCGTTCCTCCTCCCGCTTCCGGCCTATTACACGAATATGCCGACCCAAGCCGTCTTGAGAGTGACCTCCGAGTCGCAGTCCTCCACCGCACACAATAGCTTTTTGCCTCCTTCGCCAGTATGGCGAAAGCTCACGTGAGCCGCATTTTTGGACGTAGATCGACGATTGTCGAAGCATCGTTTGCAGTAAACCTAGAAACTCATGTTAGCACCGAACTACTTGCCTAATAGAGTAATGCAATATATCATCGACGTACGTGACCACAGGCCTTAACGGCCCAAAAGTGATGTTCGGCCATGGCTTTCCTCGAACGGGGCTTCTTCCCTGGCGTGGGAGAGTTGTCGTCGTCAGCTTCGGGATCGTATGCCAGCTCTTGATCGCAGCTCGGACAGATGGCGACCACATCTTCGCCGGTATCTCGAGTAAATCCAGGTCTGGCAGGTTTCGGGGGTTCGTGGACCGGCTTGGGAGGGCCGACACCAGCACCGGCAACGGGCGGACCGTCAGGTCTCATTTGTGGCCCGAGAGGAAAGGGATGAGGGGTGCGATAATCGAGCTGTATTGGATGGAGATCGAGCATTGGGTTCGCACCGTGGACGGGAGCGGGGTGGTAGTTGGGAGGGTTGTGAATGTTGCGCTCACCGGTGATGACGAGGTCGTCGTCGGCGCGGTTGGGATTGCGGTTGGCCATGGCACGGTTACTCAGGAATTGGAATAATGGGATGTTCTGTAACTGCATGATTTGCGAGAAGGGGCGTAGGCGGGGGTGGTGGTTGGCATTTCCGGGTTGCGGTGGTACTACCGGTGCCAGTGTTGGGCCTGGCTCGGGGTGATGGTGATGGTGATGGTGGTGGTGGTGATGATGGCCGTTGTGGTGGTTGTTGTGGTTGTGGTTGTGGTGGTTGTTGTGTGCATTTCGTCGGGGAGAGGCGCGCATGGGTTGGTCCTCGTCGTCGGAGCTCGAGAGGACGATGATGTGCTGGTCGTCGATGTAGTTGCCGTCGCTTCGATTCAATCGGGGAGGGGCGTTCTGAGTCTGCGAACGTAGTCTTCGCTGGTTTTCTGACTGCCTATGCGGTGGTATGGGCTGCGCTGGCATTTCCACGTCGTCGTCGCCTGTCAGATCGATGATGTCCGGTTGTTGTCTCGGTATTTGCTGAGCACCTCTAGCATTGGCACCGGGTTCAGCGACATTCCCTTGGCCTGCTGCTACCTCGACTCCCACCAGCTGGTCTCTCTGCGTCCTGGCCCGCGCAGCTGCAACGCCATGAGGTTGATCCATGATGGGCGAGTATGGAGGCACAACCCAGCGATCCTGTACGAGGTGGATGAGAGCGTGATGCAGGGCAAGAGGGTCGTCGTCAGCAAACTCGGGATAATCGTCTACCCTCGGATGGTCGTCGGCGTCAACTAAAAATCCAACCCCGTCGAAGTCAACCTCTCTCATGTCCCAATCAAAGTCATCGAAGTCGTCGTTGTCGTCTTCACCGTCTCGTCTTTGGTTGAATTCGTCCTCGTCCTCGTCCTCGTCTTCGTCTTCGTCGTCCTCTTCCTCTTCCTCCTCGTCTATGCTGGTATCATCCTCGTTGTCTTCTTCGTCGTCCGTGTCAACTAGGATGGAACTGGCATCAGATGCAAGGAATAGGGAATCGTCGCTGACGATGTGCGGGCCGGAGGAAGAACTGTATGGGCTTGGGGAATCTGAGTTGGGGATCTCGGCCATAGTATGGTATTTAAGGAGGGGTGTTCGTGGCAACGGCTGAATCCTGGCCCCAATAAAGGTTAGTCATTGAAGGGTTGGTGCTAAGGGCATTCACAAGGGAAGGAACAACAAATATAAGACTAGCCGTGTCTAATTCGCATGGGGCAGAAATGGCAAACCTACACACTATAGTAGCAACACCGCCGCCGCCGCCACCATTTCGCAGGTAAGACCGTGAAGCTGGGCTGAGGCGGGGGCGTTCATTCACCAGGGTCACCAGTATCTACCTCGGTACTATAAGGAAGACGTTGAATGTGGAATGCAGTACGCGTACGTATAACGTATGTATAATTGTGTTTGTGTTTGTGTTTTCGCCTATTGAATAGACGAGTGGTGGAGGACAAGGCGCGCGGACGGTTCCTGTACACCACCAGGTCCAGGTACTACTCTATGTTCGTAGGACAGGTAAGCAAGGAAGGACCACATGAGACAGAGGCAGACTA
Organism: Xylaria cubensis; assembly: GCA_022385715.1. Classification (NCBI taxonomy): domain Eukaryota; kingdom Fungi; phylum Ascomycota; class Sordariomycetes; order Xylariales; family Xylariaceae; genus Xylaria; species Xylaria cubensis. Next base: position 20,062 of record MU279126.1, on the reverse strand, counting down.
AGCGAGGAAGGGATATTGTCAAGCTGGGTTCGGGTTCGAGAGGTTATTATTGTATGGTTGTGTGGTTGCATTATCAGGGATGAGGAAACGAAAAAGAAGCGTCGCCATCTAGTAGGTATATACTAGGTAGGTAAGTATATACTAAGTGCAGTGGCACGTCCCGAGTTTCTCAGCCTCAAGTCGTGTTAAGAATTGGCGGACCGGCATATGATTGGACTTGGTGAAAAGACGCTGGAATACAGTACATTTACGTAGTAAGTTAGGAGTTACTTGTGGGTACAAGTAGTTCCACTCTCCCCACCGTGCATGCGTGACGGCCTTCATCCTGGTCCCCCGCTATGATGTACAAGTAGGTATTACCTTTTTTCTTTTTCTTTTTCATGTTTTCACTTTTGCTCTTTCCCTCCTCTTCTTTTCCCATGGATCTCTTCCTCTCTTAGTATAAGCGGCGGCTATGTAATAGTGCCAGCGACATACCATAATGCGTCACGATATAACGTATGATCCCTATGTACATAAGGTACCTACGTAGTAGATAGAGGGGCACCTACAGGTACTTAGGTGCTATACTGACGGGCACGTGGGGCAAGGGTCTAGTGTTGTAATATTCTACTTACCCAAAGGGTAAATAAATAGAAAGCCAAACGAGGTGCTGCCACATCTGTTTCTTTTTCCTTCTGATTCGTCTCTGAATGAGATGCTCATGACTGATTCTCTGGATATCCGTTTTGACTAGCTAGTATTAGCTGAGAAGTAAGGAGGGTACTGGGTAGCGTCTCGATAAACTACGTCAATACACTCAAGTATTATGCACGTTGTCTTACCTTAAAGGTAGGTTCTGTTAAATCAGTTAAGAAGTCTCTCGAGAACATGCCTATCTTCCGCGTCATGATAATTATAAGTCTCGCAGCATCGGCATGGATTCTATCTCTTAAGACTGAGAACTGAAGCGATTATATTGCTACGAAATACTCTAAGTTAGATGGCTTGAAGGACAGCTGTGATATAGTCTTGCCGCCAAACAATACTCACGTTGGGGGACCGCGGGGAGACGTGTAGAATTCGACGCGCCGAGTTATGGAGCTGCTGCACGAACTCAATATGCTCTTCGTCAGATGCTCCATATGGAGGCTACCTCTACGATCTAATTATTAATTGTTTGAAATAAGTCCTCACCATGGAGGTGCTTTCCAACGTTGAGTTGGAAGCCGATCAGTTAAGTGGGCCCCCTGCCGCGAGCACTCCACAATGCGGGGCACTTAGCTTCACCGCCCAGGCAGAAACGAAATATTTTGGAGATATGCATCTCTTCGGTCAATTGGTTTCCGTCGATTCGTGCTCTGGCCTACCGTGGCCGTGATATCGTTGTCGCTCTGAGTTAGAAGACATGCCTTCTTCCACCATGGCTTCAAAAAGGAAAGCGGATGATTTCATATACACCCTGTCAGATGATGATAATACTCCCGTCGAGGAAGCAATCGAGTCAAATCCTCCGAGAAAGAAGTCCAAAAAGCAAAAGAAAAGCTCACAGGCCGATGGCGACGTCGATGAGGATGGTGTTTGGGGCAAGAAAGAGGAGGATGATGGTGCTATGGACTCCGAGTTCGAGTTTGTCGACGATAAGACCACCGACTTTAGGGCAGAAGACTTCGAAGGCTGGGGCTTTGAAGGGGCACGCAAGGCCATGGGCGCTGGCCAGAAAAAGGTGGTCGATGTCGACGAAATAGTTCGCAGGCGGAGGGGCGATACGAGTAAGCCCGTCGAGGTCGAACCGGAAGACGAGTCAGATGAGGATGTAGACGACGACATAGATCTCGACGACGGCGACGATGAGGTGCTGGCCGAAAATGGCTTCGGAATGGGCGTCAACGCTTCCGATGACGATGCGTCAGGAGATGAGAACGCCCACGAAGATGGAGAGGAAGAGGGTGGGGACGCAGAGGGTGATGACGATGCGGCATCTGACAACGACTCCGTCGCGACACCCGTTAATCACTCCAACAACATGGACCAGTCAGATGCGACAAGCGATGAGGAAGATGCCGAGGAGGCTGCTAAGCGGGAAGCCTTCTTCGCACCCGAAGATGATACATCAGGGAAGCAGACCGCGAAATCATCCTTTCAAACCATGTCACTCTCCCGTCCTATACTTCGCGGGCTAAATGCCGTCGGATTCAACACCCCTACTCCTATCCAGGCCAAGACAATACCTCTCGCATTAGAAGGGAGGGATTTAGTCGGTGGCGCTGTGACGGGTTCGGGAAAGACCGCTGCGTTCGTGGTACCCATACTGGAACGATTGCTCTACAGGCCGAATAGAATACCCACCAGTCGCGTTGTTATCATGGCGCCAACACGAGAACTGGCCATCCAATGCCATTCCGTCGCCACTAAGTTAGCTAGTCATACGGATATCAAGTTTTGTCTGGCAGTTGGTGGCCTAAGCCTGAAGGTTCAGGAGGCAGAGCTGCGCTTGAGACCCGACGTCATTATTGCTACCCCTGGACGATTCATCGACCACATGCGTAACTCGGCTAGCTTCCCGACAGATACGATCGAGATTCTTGTTCTTGATGAAGCTGATCGAATGCTGGAGGACGGGTTTGCCGATGAGTTAAATGAAATCTTAACGACGCTACCCAAGTCCCGGCAGACTATGCTCTTCTCGGCCACGATGACTTCATCTGTCGACCGTCTTATCCGCGTCGGGATGAACAAACCTGTGCGAGTTATGGTGGATTCGCAGAAGAAGACTGTCGATAAGCTTGAGCAAAAATTTGTCAGGTTAAGGCCTGGGAGAGAGGAGAAGCGGATGGGGTATCTCATTCATATTTGCAAGACAATGCATACAGAGCGGGTCGTAATTTTCTTCCGGCAGAAGAAAGACGCGCACAGGGCTCGGATTATCTTCGCCTTGTTCAACCTGTCCTGCGCCGAGCTCCATGGCAGTATGAACCAGACTCAGGTACGTTTGCTCACATCTCTACAATTAAAAAAAGGATTGATCTATCTTGGTTCGTCTGATTAACACATATATAGCGTATTACAAGCGTCGAATCATTCCGTGATGGCAAGGTCAACTTCCTCTTGGCGACCGACTTAGCCTCCCGTGGTCTCGATATCAAGGGCATCGACACCGTCATCAACTATGAGGGCCCTCAAACCCTCGAGATCTACGTACATCGTGTCGGGCGTACGGCCAGAGCAGGCCGTTCCGGTGTAGCCATTACCCTGGCGGCCGAGCCAGACCGCAAGGTCATAAAGGCGGTCGTGAAGGCGGGCAAATCACAAGGTGCCAAGATCAGCAGTCTCCTCATCGAGGCCAAAGACGCCGACGAATGGCAGACGCGTATCGACGAACTAGAAGACGAGATCACTGCCATTGCACACGAAGAGAAGGAGGAGCGCCAGCTCGCGCAGGTCGAGATGCAGATTCGCAAAGGCGAGAACATGGTCCGGCATGAGGACGAGATCAAGGGCCGGCCGAAGCGCACCTGGTTCGAGACCCAGTCGGATAAGAAGGCGGCGAAAGAAGCCGGACGCGCCGAGTTGAATGGGTTGAGGGAGTCGCTTAAGAAAAAGGGCGGCGGAAAACTTAGCGGGAAGGATAAGAAGAAGCTGGATGCTCGGGCTGCGAGGAAGGAGGATGCTGAGGGGGGTGGTGAGCGGATGTGGAAGAAGGGCGCCGCCGAACGCGCAGGAAAGGGCGCTGTTTTGAATTTTGCTAAGGATAAGGCTAAAGCCAAGGGGGGGAAGAAAGGGCCTGGAGCTAAGAGTAAAGCTAAAGTTGCTGGGAGGGGAGGAATCAGGAAGAGGAGATGAGATGAGAATCTGAGGGACTTGTACGAGGGAGGGAAGTGAGTGAGGATCGTATCCACGCTGGTGCAAACCATATAATCATACCCAGTTATCGCTTGTACATGCCGCCAAGAAGAGTCTACCTATCGAAGATATACTTGAACTCCTAGATAATCTATGGGGTTAACAAGTACTTACCTCCGGCACATTGTTCACATAAAACCTAATGGACGGATGGCTCTTCCGATTAACGCTGATATCACTTCCCTTAGTTGAAATATCTAGGTCAGGCGTATAGTAGGCACACTCGATCCATTGCAGATTAGTTAGTAATGATGAATGTACTACGTATACATATATGAAAGCAATAAGCAAGCGTATATATATACTTATGTTCATGAGCAACGCTAGTTAGAGGCTCCTCCTTTTGAAATTGTACCAATCATCTATTTGCTCTGTTGTTGTCGCTATAATCATGGCCGTCGCCGTCGGTCCCTTACCTAGCCCTTTTTAACTCCCTCATAGCTTCTTCAACAATCCCCGTAGCCTCCATGACGACATCTTCGCCACGCCGCCAAGTGTAAAGAGGTATACCGTGCTGGCTGAGAGTGTCCTGCGCTCGTTCCAGTCGACGTCGCCAGAGCTCTAGCTTTTTGTTTACGGGTCCTCCTTCGTTGTTCGGACTTCCGCCCGCGCCGGGCGTCGAAGTCCCGCTGCTGTTGGTAGTACTACTCCTCATTGTGCTACTAATAAGAGGAGGATTGAAGTCGGAATTCAAATCCTCTGTTGTTCGCCGTCTGCTGGGCATCTGGCGCGGACTTGGACCACCAGTCATGTTGTTGGAGGGCGTGCCGCGGCGGCGAGGGGGAGGAGGTGGAGGGGGAGTGGCGTTCGATGATTTCAGATAATCGGACGGTCTAGGAGAGGGGCTTGGACTGGTGGTGGAAGGGGTTTTGAGCGTCTGCTCGGAGGAATTATGGGTTTGTGATAGAGGGTGGAGGGAGGATGATGATGGCGTTGTGGATGGTTCTGAGCCAGGAAACGACCGGCGGGGTAAAGGTGGTGCGGGAGCATTCTTTTGGTCGTTGGGATCAGTGTGTTTTGTAGATATAGTTGGGATCGCCGTAGCGCTTTGTAGGGCGGACGGCTTTGCTGGTTTAGGAGGAGGAGGCTTGCGGCCCTGCAGGTTCCTGGTTTGTACTCCTTGTTTCCATTCTTGCTCTAAGCTGGACAGGGTGTTTTCTGTTACGGTACGGGATAATGATATGGGCTCTTCTGAGAGGTCTATCAAGTCATCCATGGCTGGGCCGTCGCTTTTGGAGACAGCTGTGTCACGAGGGGGCAAAACTGGTCTACTCCTTAGGTTGTTTTCTGAACTGCCCTTGGGCGTCTGATCCCGGCGGCCTTGTCTGGCTCTTGGGGCATGGCGGCCTTCACCGATGTCGTACGCCGCGTCGAAGTACCCTGGTCGCTCTGGTGTGGTAACATCTCGAATGAAAATCGCTTTGATTCGGCCGGGATTTGCGATAGCAAGTTCAGTATACACCTCCAGATCAGCTTCTCCACTATCTCCAACTAGGAGAAACTTCCTCTCTGGGAAGTCGTTCATGATTTTCTCCAGTGTACCCTTCTTTCGTTCGGCTACAGGCTCAAAAATTCCCTGGAGCATGCCGCTGTATCGTTTCAGGTGCAAGGAGCCGGGTGGCAGACCAGCAAGCTTGAAGTAGGTAGCGAGGACTGGGTAAAGTTGCCAGGGACTGTTGGAGCAGTAATGTATTCTCACACCCATGTCGTGTAAGCCATTATACCACTCCTTTACGCCGCTAATTGTCAGATCTTTGAGCTCGCGCACAAATGTATTGCGAAAAATCTCTTTAGCTCCTAGGGCTATATTCGAGCGCTTGATAGTATCGTCAATATCACTGATTAGACTGATGCCGTGGGGTTCGATCACCTGCACGGCCTCCGTGCAAGAAATATCTTCGTTCGCCAAGACTCGGACGTGGGTAGGTACGAAGTCAAGTGCTACCCGGACGATAAAGTGGCCAGAATCGTCAGTCATCACCGTGCGCGATTGGGATTGGGTATCATTGTAGAAGAATAGTGTGATAGGCGCCTCGACTAAAGGGATTGTCAAAAAGGGTCCGATTCGCGCCATCAGATTCGCATTGGCAGCTGCTAGTTCCACGTCACTGAGAGCAGAACTTCCGGCCGTATTCGTCCTCGTAGGCAAGGTAGGGGTAAATGACCTAGCCTGCGGTGTCGGACTTCTGCTCGAATGATGTCTGCGCCTGTCGCCTTCATCTTCAGAAGACTCGTCCTTAGGTTTTTCGCTGTAATCCCCTTGCTGTGCAGCTTTTTCCTCAGCACGTCCTCTGCGCTCAATCTCTTGGGCCTCACGCGCGATGCTCTGTCTTTCCCGCTCATCCTCGTGTTGCTGATGCACAGCTGCGGAAGACGAACCGGAGTTCGGTGCATTGTCGGCTGGCTGTACTCTGGGAACTGGTATGCCGCTTAGCTGTCTCGCTAGTCCGATGAGGACTCGATTGCGCCGCGTCATGGGACCTCTATGGGGATTATAGATCCACCCTCGTACGTCCACGTCTACGACGGCCGTCTCGTCTTCGTACCGGGCCCATTCTTGTCGCCAGTACTCTTGCTCGTTTACCATGCCCACGCTTGAAGGAGGCGGTGGTCCGCCTGGGTGGGCAAATTGCCTCGGCTTCTGCTTAACGTGCCGCTTGGCATAGGAGGGAAACAAGACCATCTGCTCATTTCCTTTGGTGACGATGGCGACGTCGGGAAACGAACCAGGAATAGTGATCTTGGCAATCTCAGGGTCGTCGTCAGTGGACCTCGTCTGGTTGTATGATTCCTTGATCTCATTCACGGCTACGGCGCCGGCCCTATATACACTGCCGGCCATAGCGGCCAGCTTTCGCCTCCTTGCGCCCCTCTCGCGGCCACTGTCGGCGCCATAATTGCCGCTCCCGACGCCCAGCCCCGGCATGGATGTCATTTCGCGGGAGTGCGTCGCGGTCCCATGCTTCACGCGTCGTGCGGCGGGCTGGCCTAAAAGCAGCCGCCAGGCGTGATCGACGAGCCGCGACCGCTCTTGACGACGTCGCTGGTACTCGACGATATACCGGTACACTCGGCCTTGAAGGCGGTGCTTGTAGTAAGGGAGCGTATCGAGCTGGAAGGAAAGGAGCCCTTCGCGGTATCGACTGCGCAGGCTCTGTGGGAAGAGATACCGTACAAGGCTCAGTCGCTGACGGGAGGGGGGCCAACGCTCGAGGAAACGGCGGGGAGGCGCCAGTGTGGTGAGAGATGCCGGGTCTGATTAGATACGGAGTGGTAGATCAAGGTTGGCGAGTCGGGCGTATGAGGTCTGTGTATCTCTGGGCCATTAACAATAAGTCCTAACGGAAATGATTAGAAGTAGGATCTATGATATACATATAGGATAGGTGTGTAGGTATCTGTAGCGGCTAGGGGATTAGGCGTACGTACTACTTTTTCTTGAGTAAGCCGGTAAAACGGAAGAGAGATTGGAACAGTTCGAAACTCAATTTTGGCATTTCAATAGACTGAATTAGTGTGTAAGAATTCTAATCATAATTCGTAGATAAAATCCGTATATACACTTCAAGACGCTGCTATGTGGTGGTGTTTTGGCGGCGAAGGTACTGCCTGGCTCGCCTGGTTAGCAAAGGTTAAGATAAGAAGTTGTGACGTCGGCGAACCCATCCCAAGTCTTGACGGAGACCCCACCCGCCACAGGCAGCTAAATCCACTGGTAGCCTAGGATGAGTACTGCTTACACCTCCTTTTTTTTAACCTTTGAAAAAAGACCATATAGTGTCTTCATGGAACGTACGTAGATACATAGCCATATTCAAGATAATTTACAGAAGTAAACGTCGAAGAGCAGCTCCATGGACTTGAGATGATCAGAAAATATACAGCGCCTAGGTACCTACATATAACAACCTTAGAGGTAGGTATTGCAAGCAATACCTAGAGGGGCTTAATACCCTACCTGCAGTAGGAGGGGTCAGTATACATTTATACATTTAGCCCACTCGCAGCTGTTGATTGGGCGACGACGTAGCGAGGTTGTTACCAAACAAAGCGCCCGATTGCCAGCCAAACCCAAGCCAAAGCCGAACCCTTCAGTGGACGCAGCCTCCAGCTCTACCATCATTTTCCAGCTTCTTCTCCCGACATCGATATTTCAAGCCTCAACCTTATACTCTGACCACAGCACCCGACGTCCGCAGTGTCCTTACCTCACCTGCTATTATAAACTTGGACCTACCGACAAGAGACGAGACGAGAAGACGAGAACAAACATGGGAGAATCAAGGTAAGCCGCTCGCTCCATTAGAAGCCGTGCTTCGCGCACTCAGGCAATGCCAACACAAGCTGACGTGGAATCGTCTTCTGCCTCGCACAGACAGGAGCTTGTAGCATGGCTCAACAGCCTCCTGCAGCTTAACATGACCAAGGTCGAGCAATGCGGCACTGGGTAAGTTCTTGACAGGTTGACAGGGGAAAAATCCATGCACGCCATCCTTGCTTATTTATTTTGACGACCCCTCCCCCACCAAAAAAAGACATCGCGAGCCTACAAATACCCTCACCTTCAACGCTTCTGCCACTCTTCCTCTACTCTAAGAGTCCGCATTCCGTATATTCGTTCGAGAAGTTAGCTAATTTAGTTGCGCTCAACATGTAGTGCTGCTTTGTGTCAGGTTTTCGACAGCATTTTCCTTGATGTGCCTATGTCGCGAGTCAAGTTTAATGTGAATGGCGAATGGGCCTATGTCCAGAACTTCAAGATCCTACAAAGTCAGCCCAACCTCCCCTCTGATCCCCGTCTCGCTGTGCTGACGTCTCTATGCTGCTTGTTGTAGACACCTTCACCAAACACCATGTCGACAAGCCCATCCCCGTCGAAGCCTTGACCAAGTGCAAGATGCAGGACAACCTCGAGTTCTTGCAGTGGACCAAGAAGTTCTGGGACCAGTACTTTCCCGGGGGCGATTACGATGCTGTCGCGCGAAGGAAAGGAAGCACCCTGCCCCCTTCGGGTCCTGGTGCTCGGTCCGCGGCTGGCTCGGGGGCCGGCAGCGCAGCCGCCGCTCGGAGGGGCACCACCCCTACCACAGGTCCTCGTCTAGGCGTCAAATCGGGTGCGAGCGGTGGTGCAGCTTCTGCGGCTCTCCTTCAGGAGAATGCCACGCTCAAGGAGACGGTGGTGGGCCTTGAACGCGAGCGAGACTTCTACTTCAGCAAACTACGCGACATTGAATTATTGATTCAGCAGGCTGTGGAGGAAGACCCGGAAATCGAGAAGCAGGAAGATGGTCTTATCAAGCAGATCCAGGCGATATTATACTCGACCGAAGAGGGTTTCGAAATCCCTGCCGAGGGGGAGGCGCTGGATGACCAGGAGACATTCTAAGCTCGAAGCGAGGAACTCGTTAGCTCTCGAGAACGTATGAAGTAATAAAGAATCCGGAGACAGGCTATAAGGAAGTAATTCAAGGATGGTAAGCTGCACATGGTACGAAGGAAGGAGAGATATGCATCGTCGGGATTGCTCTACACCAGACGACACTGTCTATCGAGATATCATGGCCTCAGCAATGCGTCGTTAGAGTAGAGGGGGAACTTCGGGAAGTGGCTGCTCTGATCTTAGCGCGGCGTTCTTCCAGCGAAGTTTAGGTCGATATATGTCGGAATATGATGAAGAGAAGAGCCACTACAACAGTAAACAATAAACCGTTTTCTCGTTTCTTCTTGTGTCATGCATTTTCGGCGGTTCTATTATTCTAATCTTTCATTTCCCTTCTCCGAAATCTACAACAGGCTACTGAAATCAGACGCAAATGCGCATCGAAGGTGTGCTACAATGATGGCCTACCTTGACAGGTTGGTAAACTTTGCCCTGTCTGGGAAATACCAGCAACATTAAAGTTCATCAGCGCAGATAAACTACTCAAATGTCCACAACGCACATCAATATGCGCCAACAGTATCATCCTATCTCGTGGCCGGGGGCTCGACCCATTCCACTTTTCGTTATCGACTTACTATTTTCCGTTGAGCGGTGTTAGGTATTCCTAGCCGGTTCAAGTTACCATGCGTACATCGCTTGTCTGATAGCCTCATTCGCCATTGTTTCTTGATGTCCATGCTCTCTCATTCGACCCTGACCCAAGGCTGCCCCTTCTATAAGGTTGTGCCATCCTAATCATCCATGACATCAGCAACACATCGTCGTGGTCACTAGTGGTACCTATGGTAGCAACCACAATGGCGTTAACACCACACCAGAGGAACAAGTCGATGGCAAGGCGATGCGTCAGGCCAAGCCTCGACTTGCGAGCAGCAGCGCAGGAGGCACCAGTTAAGGCCCAAGTTCAGGGATCGTCATTAAATCGCAAATCACCTATTAGTTTGAATGCGACGAATGAGATCGGCTCCAATAGTGACAGCATTCCTCACCACCACCATCACACCCGCCAAGTCGCATTATCGCAACGCAGTTCTTTGCGTCGCGCACTACGTGAAAGTCTGGAGTTGCTTGATGAATCTATCCGCTCAACAGAGTCTATTGGTTCTTCAACAGCCACTACTCTACCACGGCGGCCCCAGCGTAATTCTCTCCGGAGAGCTATCCGCGACAGTTTGGCGGCGGCGATAGATACTTGTGGTGGTGGTGGAAGTCGGGTTTCACGAGCAAATAATCCGAAATCGAAATCAGCGCAGTCCCTTTTACCGGGCCTAATAGCGACAAAGGAATTGGATTTTGAGACGCGCCGTCAAGAAATCAACGATAGAAACGGTGGAAAGACATGTACCCGACATTCTTCAAATCCAAAGGCTAGGGCTATGACACACGCAATATCCCAGCGAAGTTCTCTTCGTCGAGCTATTCGTGAGAGCCGGAATGCGACTGTGCAGAGCATTGAATCGGTTGATACTACATCGCACGAGGCAAAAACTCTGACGGATACAATCCATGGCCCTTTATCAATCTCGGATGGTGAAAACGGCAGTGTAATCTCGCCGCTGGGTTCCTCGCCTACCATCGTCTCAAATACTTCGAAACCTCTTCCCGAGGAAGGAATTCTCAAAACTCCATCACAAATTAATCACACATCATGTATTGTACCTCATACAACCTATGGGGCACCCTTAACAGCCATGGCATACAGGCCGTTAGCAATCTCGCCCTCCCAGGAAGGATTAATGCCGGAACTGTCTTTATTGGCAGAGTCTCCGACATCCAGACCCTTACTACCCACGTCAAGATCCTTCTTGAATCACGTTCTAGCACCGAAAGTAAATGATGAATCGACTTGGCTCAAATCTACTCGATATCAGAACCCTCACCTGGCATCAGTAGAAGACAGGGGTATCCGCGATAACGAAAGGCATCTGGATGATCCAAGTGACTGCCCATCAATGCCGAATCAAAAAGGCTGGCACTATGTACGCGAGATTATAAGCGAGGCTCCTGGGGGGCTTTTCCTAGTGGAGTGGGAAGAGCGAGACGCCCGAACGGGATCCAAAGTAAGTTACTGTTGCCATCGCTCTTTGTGTCTAGTATTGCATAAAAAGGTGATCTATTTACTTGTGATGAAGCATCCGGTTTGCAGTACGCTTGTTGGATTGCTCATATACCAATTCTAGGATTGTGCTAATCCTATTCTCGCAGTGGCCTGCCTCATGGGTATGTTATTGCCTCCTCATGCTTTACTATTCATTACTGCTGTTGATTTCTACGTTGTTTTATGATCATAGGTGCTTAGCTTCCAAGCCTTACGTCACATTGTTTATGATTAAGTTGTATGCACGATTTCAGGTACTGACCTTCTACTCAGGTTAAGGCTAAAGATATCTCTATGTGCGCAATTCAAGACTGGGAGAGAAAGAAATAAGGGGAAAGTGGACAACATGCATTCTCTGAAAGCATACAAATTATGCAAGTTATATGGATCGATCTATAAAAACCGCGACTATACTTTAAACCACATTATAAAAACTATACAAGTATGTATACTATACAGAGTAACTTATGCGTTAGTATCACGGGGGCAGGCAAATAATTTTGCACGGGATATTCTATACAACTGGTTCAAAGCCGTCGCCCCTATCCTCTCCCAGCAAAGGCCAGTCATAGGACAGATCAGCCGGTCTCGTCGAGTTGCATGTTCGAACGCCAGCTACCGACCACGTTGCCGATATGACCTCTTTATTTTGAGCTAAACTGCACGTAAACTACCGCTCGTCATAGCCGATCAAGGAGAAGTTGCTTTGATGCGGATTCCGTCGCCGTCGCAAGAGTTGTCGGAGGCAGTTCAAATGAATTTATCCACTTTCCCGTCAAAACCCCTAATGCCTGACCAATCGGAGATCTGTAGATTTCATTTTTGGACTTTTCGATTGCCGTATCACGTTCCCGATTATACCTCTTGAAATGATATGGTTACTTGCTCATTGTCAGAGCACTTCGTGTAAATCGCCGGTTCAACAGAGGCAGACTCACGCTTCGGTTTGAGTATATAAGACCTTTCAAGCGTCATCTCTAGGAATTAAGGACAACTGTAAAATACTATGGTTTATTTTAAGAATCCTTGAGGAAAAATACATCATTGCTACCTTCTGTTGGTGATCTGTGAATTGCGCAAGACTGTCGAAGATGCTTTCCAGCCTTTTTCAAGCCACCGCATTTGGCATGCTTCCACTTACAGCGCCAGCGACGAGCGTGAGCCTTCCAAGTCGACAAGCGGCAGATCACTCAATGGGCTTCATCGGCTGCTCTATGGCCGAGAATGTCGCCCAGGGCTACGTAGCTGGCGGCGGCAAACGCATGTGGGGTCCCTACGGGACCGGCGCCCTGTGAGTAATTCTCGGAATCATTTTCTTCTTGTTTTGGCAACTTTTAAGAGAAATGTTCCTTTGTGGGCCAAGACAGTGTCTGGAAGCTCCTGAAACCCTCCCCCAAATGGTGCTAACTGACTGACTGCGAGTGCCGCAGGGTTGTGCAGTCGTGGACAAGTAGCAACTCGGCAGCCTGGCAGAAGTTCGATCAGCAGGTCGTCACATACGGAAAACCCAACGCGGTCTGGGTTCAGATCTGCATCTTCGCGAACCCGGGTGCCACCTACACTGAAGTCAAGCAGTTGATCGCGAACGCGCGCTCTCACGCTGCACCCAACGCGACTATCTACATCACTGGCCAGCCCCAATACGATCCTGGACAGTCGTGTTTTCTGGCCGGTCAGGGCGGCGCGGAACTGACAGACCGCCTCGCTCAGCAAGCTGCCCACGATACCACTCAGGATGTACAATACCCTGGGTCGTTTAGTCTTCACAAAGCTGAAGTGCAGGATGGCTGTCATGCCAATACCGCTGGGCAGCAGTCACTGGGCAGGCAGGCTATTGCTTTTTGGGGCTAGTATTGTGAAAGACTCGTGACTAGGGAACTACAGCTGGAAAGCATGGAGTTGTTGTGTAGTATAACCACAGCCGTTGGTGACTAAGCTTTGGCTGGTGATGATGTCAATCGACTAGATGCATATGTTCAAGAAGATGTCAAATCTGGAGCTTATGTTAGATAACATTCACGCCACTCTTGAGAGAAGGGGGGAAATGAGCGTTTGTCTTTCACCATATCCTGCTGTGTTGTCCATCGCTCCGGAATGAGTTGATTAGGGCTTTCGTAACAGGTTTCAAGTCGCCCGATAGAGTACTTGGGTGCCACAATTGTAGTATTTCCAGGGATATAAATATCGTTAACGAATACACCTGACGGAGGGGTTACTCGATAACCACCTGTAGGTACCGGAAGGTGAAGCTCTGAACAGCCGTTCCTGTCGAGTTGAGCTATTTGCGATCTCATAGAAAGCGAATGCAAGGGCCACGGCGACGGTACCACTGGTTGGATTTTAGCTGAGAGTGAGAACGTAAAAGAGGATTAATTTGACCTTCCAGCGACAAAAACCGTAACGGCATCGCCATTTAACCACGCTCTATCAGAGGTTGGAAGGTCGTTCCTCGACGCTTCGATGAGCCAATGTGAGACATCAGGGCGTTTAACATGTTTCTAGCATTTTAGTTAGGACCTTGAGATGCACCAGCAATTGTCATGTTGTGAGGTAATACTAACTTGTAATCGTTCGTTCATACACTCTTTGCAGCATTGCAACGTCGAAAACCAGTCCTGTACAAGAGATAAACGTGGCTTGGTATTGAGTATAAGCTGGGCACTACGAAACTCAGAGTCAGTTATAACCATTTGGGGCGTGATCTATGAGGGTTTCGGAAGCCTCCAGATACTGCCAAAACAAGAAGCATTTCCGAGAATTACTCATAGTTATGGTATTGGATTAATGGAACTTAACATGCTCATCGCTTTGATCAGGAGGCTGATTTTCAAATGCCACTTTCCGTCATGTAGTATTCTAAAAGATTTGGCGAAGGTAAACTCGCCTATCACATTAAATGTGAATTAAGAGAACCATTCAGTGACGTTGATGGTGACGTGCTTATGGCTGTCAGTAGGATTTCCTTCGCGTATGAGGTCCTCTATCCGAGCTGCTAAAAGGTCCACATATTCTGCAATGCGTTCCTCATAACATGCTAGAGCCGCGGGACTGAATCCTCGATCCCAAATTCGGCGACGGGTGGCATGGTATTCAGGATTCCGGGTAGTATTCAGCGCCACCTGGGGCAAAAAGATATCGTACCAGGCTGCTTTAGTACACTGGCTTCTTGACCCATCGATTACAGAGAAAACGGCAGGATCGATAATGGTAAGCTCCTCTGGTCCTGTCCTGATGACCAGTCCATACTTTCTAGACAATTCTTTAAGGAGAAGATGATTATCGCCTCCAGAGAATTTTAGTACATGCCAGAGTTTCGTGACAGCGGCTCCAGGAGGCCTAGGAAAATGCCGAAGGCGGTGAAAACATTTCAGATATATTGTAATGATGACGAACAACCTAACAATATCTAAGACTACGATACTTCTCGCGGTGTTATGGGTCTGCGATCATACAAAGGAAGTGAACCAGTACATTCTCCAGATAGAATTATTAGCAATATATTTAAATGATTTAAAGTTTAAGTTTTAGTTACAAAGTAAAAAAATATAAGCTTATTATTTATATTAGCAATTATTTAAATTAAAGCTAGCCTGCTTTTATATATAATAAAAAGCTTAGCTAAATTTACTTTTTTATAATATATTTTTTAAAATTAAAGCTATTTAAAGCTGTAAATTTGCTTTTAAACAAAATAAATAAATAAAATAACTATTTTTTAAAAGCTAATTAATAAAAGTTATGCTTTATATATTTTTATTAATTAGCTTTATAAATTATTAATAAAAGCAAAAAATTATTATTTTTTTATTTTAGTTTATAATTAAGTTTTATTATTAATATAAGCAACGCTTTATAAATAAATAATTATTTGCTTTTTAAGCATTATAACTATTATATATATAAATAAATATATATATTACTTTTTATTATAAAGCTTTTTTTAGCCCTTTTTTTTTTCTTTTTTAATATTTTAAAAATTAGTTTTTATAAACGTTTATAATTACTTTTTATTTATATAAGCAAATTTTGCTAACTTTTTTATGCTTATAATAAATTATTATTAAAAAATTTTTTTATATAAGTTTTATTTCGTTTATATGCTTTTTAATATTATTTTATTGCTTATTTTAATATAAAAAGTATTATATAATAATTTAAATTAACTAATATTATAAATAATACTATTATTATATTTATTGCTTTTAACTTTTTTATGCTTATTTTAAGCTTTATATAAATGTTTTAAAAAAATTTTTAATTATATATAAAATTAATATTAATAAAATTAAACAGTTTGCTTATTTTTATAACTAAAAATAAAAACGCTTTTGCTTTTTTTAGTATTATTATTAGCGCTATTATTATTATTAATATTAATGCTAATAATATTATAAGCATAATTATTTATATTACTGCTATTTTTATTATTATTATTATTATTACTATTATTTTTAATAGCTTTTTTAGCTATAGTTTTAGTATATTTTTTGTTTTTTAAAGTTATAGTAGCTAAAGTAGCTAAGCTTTTTATAAGCTTTGCTCCGTTACTGCTGTTTATTTTTTTATGCTTTATAAAGCTTGCTTAACGTTTGCTTTTATAAATAAATTTTTAAACGTTTATTACGTTATAATAAGTAGTTTAAAATGCTTTAAATATATTTTTAAGCATACTTATATATATTTATAAGCTTTTTTATTTTTTTATAGTTTTATTAAATATATATTAATTTAATTTATTTTTAATAAGCTATATGTTATATTTATAATAGTACGTTTAATAGTTATTTTTAAAAGTAGCGCTTTTAAAACTATAAATAAATTTTTAAAAGTTTAATTAAATATATATTTAAAAAAGCATAAATTAATATTATAAATAAAAAATAACTTATTTTTATATTATTATTAAAATGCTTTTAGCGATCCTTGCTATTAAGTTTAATGTTTATGCTGCTGCTCCCGCTACTTTTATTACTGCTGCCACTACTGCTACTACTACCCCTACCCCTGCTACTCCTGCCGTTAGCGCTAACGCTCCTAGCCTAGCCTCCTTTATACGTGCTTGCGCTACTACTACTATTTATAATATTTTTAATATTTTAAAAAAAAAGATTTAATTTTAGTAAGCTTTATTAAAGCTTTAGTTTATAATTATTATAATTATATTTTATTAGTTTAAATAAGCTTTAAGCTTAAATATAAGTTTTTATTTAAATTTAATTATATTATTTAATCTTTTTTATAATATATAATATATGTTTTATAAATTAATAAAAGCATAAAAATGTTTAAACTATGCTTATAATAAGTTTTTAATAAGCTTATTAATTAATATTTAATTTATAAATAAATAAACTATTTTAAAAAAACTTTTATAATGTTTTTGCTTAATTTATATATTTTATATATTTATATAATATAACTAAATATTAATTTTTTTATTTTTTTTTACTACTAAGTAAATTATTTAAATATTATTTAAATAAATCGTTCATTTTTAGTTAATTTTTAAAGCTATATTTTTAAAAAACCTTTTTAAAGCTATTATTTTTATTTTAATAAGCTTTATTATAAAAATTTTAGCTTTAATAATTAATATAAACATTATATTTTATTTAGTTATTTTTTAAATAATTATACTTTTATATAAAAAAATAATATAGCTTTAAAACGATTTTTTAGTTTTTTTATTATTTATAAATAAAACATTTTTAACAATATAAAATATTTATACGTTTTATTTTAATTATTTATAAATAATTTTTAAAAATTTTATATAATATAAATATTTAATTATTTAATTTGCTATAATTAAATACTTTTTATTAAAATTAGTTAAATATTTTAATAAAAATACTACTATAAATATTATATTAAATTTTATTATAATTATAATATATAATATAAATTTAATGCGTTTTTAAAATATTTTTATTTAAGTTTTAATTGTTTTTTTTAAATATTTTAAAAGCTTTTTAATAAATAAAAAAGTTATTAAAATTTAATTATTATTTGCTAAATTATAATATTAAATAATTTTTTTAATATATTAGTTATATATTAAAATTATTATATAAGCTTTATAGTTTTTAATTATTTTAATTTTTAAAAACTAACTAATATTGCTTTATTTTTTTAGTTTATATATTTTTTTAATTTTATTAATTATTTTTTAAGCTTATTATTAATAATTATAATAATAAAATATTAAAAAGTTATTTATATAAAATATTATATATATTTTATAATTTGCTAAATAAAAAAAGCAAAGTTTTTTAAATAATAAAATTAGTTATAAAGTTTTAAAAATAAATATAAACTTTTTATATTATAATAAAAAAAATTTTTTTAACTTATATAACGCTTTATTAAGCAATGTTATTTTGTTTTTTTATTTAAACTTATTAATTAATTTATAAGCTATAAGCTATTTTTTTTTTTTAATAATATTTAAAAAAGTAAAAATTATATTAAACTATTTTATTTTTAAATCGAACTATATAATTAATATTATTATAATTTTAAACGTTTTAATTATAAATATAATAATATAAATTAATTAAAGCGTTTTTTTTTATTAAAGATTTTTTTATATTATTAATTATGCTTTATATATATTTAAATAACTTTTTTTATTAAATTTATAAATAAAAACTTATTTTAAAAGTAATAAGTTATATTTAGTTTTATAATATAATATAATAATTATTGCTTTAAGCTTTTAAAAGTTAATAATCTTTTTAAAAACGTTTTTTTTAAAGTAATCTTTTAAAAAATATTTAATTAAGTTTTTTTATATTTTTAAAAACAGCTTAAAAAAATCGTTTTAATATATTTTAAGCTATTAAAATATAGCTTTAAAGCAGTTTATTTTATAATAATTTATTATTATTATAAATATTATATATAATATTTTATGTTTTTAATTTTTTTTATAAATAGCTTTTAATTAATTAAGCATAAAAGTTTTTAAAAAATTAAACTAGTTATAATTTATTAAAAAGTTTATTTTTTATTTTTTATATATTAATTAAATAAAAGTAATAAATATTTTAATATTATTATTTTTTTTATTTTTTATTTTTAAATTAAAAAGCTTTTTTTTAATTTTTTAATTAAATTATATTGTTTTTAAATATATTTTATAATTATGTTATTATTAAATTAATTGTTTATTTATTATTATATAATTTTTAGCTAGGTTTTTTTTAAATAAGTTATTAATTATTTTAAAATTTAATAAATATATTTTTTAATAAAGTTAAAAATTTTTATTATATATTTTTACTGTTTTAAACGTTATTTTAAACTTATTAAAAGCTTTGTTTTAAGTTATAGTTAATTTAAACTATTTTTTTGTTTTAATTAATTGCTTTTTTAAATTAAATGTTTATTAAAAAATTAAAAGTTTTAATAATTAATTTTTAAAAGCTTTTAAGTTTTTTTTGTTTAATTTTTTAAGCATTTTTATTTTTAACTTATACTTTTTTAATTAATTTTTAATTAATTAATTATTAAATATAATTTTATTCTTAGTTTTATTAAAAGTATTAATGCTTTTTTTAAAACTTTTTAGCTGTTTTTTTTATATATTAATTATTTTAAATAAATTATTTAAAACAAATTTAATTGCTTTTAAATTATTTATTAAAGCTTTATTAATTTAAATAGCTTGCTTTTTTATTCTTTTTAATAAAAGATTCTTTTATTAAAACGTATATTATATATAATAATTATTTTATTTAATTAAAAAATTTATACTTAATATAAATTAAAAGCTTTATAGTTTATTAAATATTTAATATAAGCTTACTAATTTATTTTATATGTTTGTTTATATTTATTAATAAGCTTATTTTGTTTTATTAAATAAGTTTTATATTTATATATTTAAATTTTGTTTTAATTTAGCTATAAATTTATTATATAGCTTATAATAAGCTTTAATAAATATTATTTAAAATATTATTTAAATTAAAATAAAAGCTTTTTTATTAAAAACTATAAATTATACGTTTTTAATAAGCTTTTATTATATAATTAACTAGCTATATAAATAGCTTTTAATTAAAACTTTTTAAGTAGTTTTATTTTTTTAAATATTTTTAAAACTTTATTAATTATTTTTTAACTTATTTGTTCTTTTTTATTAATAAGCTTTTTTATATAACTAAAAAAAAGCTTTAAATTTATGCTTTTTTTATTAAACTATTTTTAAAAATTTATAAATTTATAATATATAATTATTGCAAGCTTTTTATTATTATATATTTTATATATTAAAAATTTATAATAACGTATTATTTAATGCTTAAAATATTTAAATGTTTTATATATTTATAATTTAGTTTTATTTATTAATATATAAATATAAATTATTTTATTATATTTGTTTTTAATTATAAATAGTTATTTTATATTATTATACTTTTTAAAATAATTAAAAAAATCTTAATTAACTTTTTAAAAAAAGCATATTATATACTTTTTAAATAATATTTAAAAAATTATATATATAATATATATTTTAATATAAATTTTATATTTAACTTTTTATATGCTTTTAATTTTAATATTTTTAATAATATTTATTAAAGCTTTTAATTTTTTAAGTTTTAAATATTTTATTTTTTAGTACTATA
>MU279125.1:0-80458 GCA_022385715.1 Xylaria cubensis | reverse complement strand
TTAAAGTTTTTATTTATAAAAAATAAAATTTTTTTATTATTAAAAGTTTTTTAAAATATTATTTTAATAGTTTTAATTAAAATAATTAAACTTAAAATAAGTTTAATTAAAACAAACTTTATTAAAATAAACTTTATAAATATATAATAAATTAATTATTTTTATTAAATTTATTTAAAATATTATTTAATTTATTTTATAATATATATTATTATAGTTTAATTTTTTAAAATAGTTTTTATTAAAATAATAATTATTAAAATAATTTATTTTAAAAAAAATTAATTAAATTATTTAAATTTTTTTAAAATATAATATTTTTTATTTAATATAATATTTTTATAATTAATATTTTTTTATATTTTTAAATTAATTTATTATTTATATTTATTTAATAAATTAATTATAATTATTAAAAAATATATTATAAATATTAATTTATTATTAAATTAAATAATTTTTTTAGCTTTATAATTTAATATTAAATTTTATTTTATTAATTAATTAATATTAATAATTATATTATAGTTAATATTTATAATTTAAAAAACTTATTTTAAATATTAATATTTATTAATTTTTAAAATAATAATAAAATATTTTTAAATTTTTTTTATTATTATTTTTTAATAATTTTTTAAAAAAAAAAAGTTTTTAGTTTTATTATTTATATATTTAATTATTATTTTATTTTTTAAATTATTTATTAATTTATTAATAATTATATATTTATTTTTATATTATATAAAACTATTATTTTTATTTTAATATTATTAATTTATATTTAAATTTTTTATTTAAAAATAATAAATTTATATTAATTATTTATTTTAGTTATTATAAATATAAAAACTATTATAAAAACTTTTAATAGTTTTATTTATTTTTTAATTTATTAAAATTAAAAAAGTTTTTTTTTTTATTTTTATTTTAATAATATTAATAATTTATTTATATTTAAAACATTTTTTAATATAATATTTAAGCTTATTATAATTAAAACAAATATTATTATTAAAATATATTTTTTTTTAATTATTTATAAACTTTTTAATATTATTTAAAATAATTAATATAATAATAATTTATTATATAATTATTTAATAAAAGCTTTATAAAATATTTATTTTATTTATATTATTTTTAATATAATAATAAAAAGCATATTAATTATTATATATTATTTTTATTATTTTATTATAAAATTATTTATAAAATAAATTAAAATTTATATTAGTTTTAAAAACTTTATTGTTTAAGTTTATATTTAAATATTTTTATAAAATTTAAAACTATTTAAATTTAATAATTTTAGCTTTTTAAACTAAATTATTAAATTATAAAATAAACTTATAAATATTAAAGTTATTTTTAAATTTAAATTTATAATTTTTTAATATTTTATAAATAATAAATTTTTAATTTAAATTATAATAAATTATTTTAAAAGTTTATATTATTTTAATAATATTAAAAAAAAAACTATTTAATTAATTAATATTTAGTTTTAATAAATTTTTTAATATTTTTAAATAATTAAAATATAATATAATATATATAGCTTTTTTTAATATAAAAAATATTAATATTTTTATTTAATTTATTAATAAGTTTATAAAATTAATTATTAAATAATATTTTATTTTTATTAAACTTATTAAAATATTTTTTTTTTATTTTAGTTTAATTTTTATATATAAAATTAAATTAATTAATTAAATAATTTAATAATTTAAAAATTAGCTATATAATTATATTAAAAAATTAAAAGTTAATATTATTAAAAGTATTTTTAATAATAGTTTTTTATTAACGTTTATTTTTAAGCATTAAAGTTTATTTATTTAATTAAATTTATAACTAAATAATTAATTAATATAAAATAGCTAATTTTATAATAATTATTATAATTAGCTTTTATATTAAATTAATTATTAAATTAAATTATAATTTAAATTATAAAATATTTTTTTTAAATTATAATTTAAAATTAGTTTTATATTTATTAAAATAAAACTTTTTTTTATTAGCTTTTATAAAAAGCTAAAAATTATATAGTTTTTATATTTAAATAAATTTATAAAAACTATTTAATTTTATAATAGTTATATTTTATTTAAATAATATAAAATATATATTTATTAAATATTTAATAATAATATAAAAGTAATAAAATAAAAAGTTTATATTTATTAAATATTTAATAATAAATATTAAAAAGTTTAAAATAATATAATAATTATAAATAATAATATTATAGCTAAATATATTAATTTTATATATAAAAATTTTAAGCTAAAAAAAAAAAAAAAGTATAAATTATAACTAGCTATAAGATTAATATAAGCTATAATATTATATATAAATAGCCCGTACACTTATTAATAAAAAAATTATTTAAAGTTTAGTTAAAATAAGTCTTATTAATATATTTGTTATATATAAAGCATTAAAAAGTATAATGCTATATAAAGTGTTGCACTTGGCATACGAACGAAGGCAGGGCTCCGCGGCAATATATGCTATATTGTACTAAAAATCTAAGGTAAGGAAAAAAGGAAAGAAAAGAAGGTATTCTACAAGATCGCACGCACTTAAGTGTGTGTGCGCGGTGCAGTGAATGCAGGCGGTGTAGACTGGCAGTATTGGCAGTATGGTGGGGCTAGTGTGGGGCACAGCCACCACACAAGCCGCCATGCTGTCACTTAAA
The DNA here is from genome assembly GCA_022385715.1 of Xylaria cubensis. Taxonomy (NCBI): domain Eukaryota; kingdom Fungi; phylum Ascomycota; class Sordariomycetes; order Xylariales; family Xylariaceae; genus Xylaria; species Xylaria cubensis. The sequence goes on along the minus strand of MU279125.1, from coordinate 77,748 downwards.
GCATATTATAATAAAAACCTTTATATAAATAATTTAAAAACATAAAGATTTTTATATTATTATAATAATAATTAAAAAAAAACCAAGCTTACTTTATATAAAAATAAAGCTATATATTTAAATTAAAAAGATAAAAGTAATATATATAAAATATATAACTTATTTTTAAAAAGTATTAAATAAGTATAAAATATAATAATATTAAAAAATATATTTATAAATAATATAAAAAGTATTAAATTACTTAATTTAAATAAAAAAAAATTAAAAGAAAATTTAAATAAAAATGTAAAAAATAAAAACAATAAAAAAAATAATATAAATAATAAAAAAGATATATATAATAATAATAAAAAAATAAAAAACTATATTATTATTAATATAAATAATATATATAGTATAAAAGATACTTTTTTATCGAATATTATTATAGTTTTATATAAAAATAATAAAAAGTTAAAAAGGAATTTTATATTAATTATTGTTATAAAAGAACTTAAAACATATAAGGAAATAATAACTTTTATAAATAAAAAAGAATAATATTTAGCTTATAAAAACAAAATATAAAAATTTATAAATTAAAACGTATTTATAATTATAAACTTACTTCTTAATAAAATTCCTTTAAAAAGAAAGTAGTTATTTAAAAAAAAATATATAACAAATCTTTTAAGTATTAAAATAAACTATATAATAAATAAAAAAAAAACAATACGTTTTAAAGCAAAATATATAATATAAAGATTTTATTAAAAAATCGGTATAAATTTTTTAAAAACTTTTTTTATTATATATAAGCTAGAAACGTAGTATATATTATTAATTATAACAGTAAATAAAAGCTACGTTATTATATAATTCGATGTTAAAAACGTATTTTTATATATAAATATTAATAAAAAAATATATATAACTTTATTTAAAAGATTTTTTATAAAAAAAAAATAAGCAAGTAAAATTGCTTTATTAAATAAAGCTTTATACGGTTTAAAACAATTATTACGTTTATAGTATAAATTCTTTTATAAAGTATTAATATAAGTAAGATTTTATATATTTTTATATAATAAAAGCGTATTTATAAATTTAGATTTAAAAACCGTATTAATTTATTATATAAATAATATATTATTTATATTTCTTATTAAAAAAATAATCGATTTAATATATAATAAATTATTAAAATTTATAAAAATCGAAAAACTAGGTCTTATTAATTCTTTTTTAAGCAATAATATCGAAATAAATTATAAAAATAAAAAAATCTATATAAATTAATATTAATATATAAATAAAATATTAAAAAAGTTTAATATAATAAATAACTTATAATATAAATTAAAAGACTTATTTAGTATATTAAAGTTATAGTTAAAAAAAAATAAAAAAAATGTAGCAACTAATAATATTTTAAAATATTAAAAGCAAATCGGCTTTTTATTATATTTAATATTAAAAACCAGAATCGATATAGTATTTAATGTTATATATTGCGTTAAATTTATAGCAAATCTTAATAATTAGTATTTTAATAAATTAAAGTATATATAAGAATACTTATTAAAATATTTTAATATTAATATTAAATATATATACAAAAAAAATAACCTTTATTTAAAAAGATATAGCGATTTTAACTAAGGTAACGAAATAAATAACAGAAAATTTATATTAAAATATATATTTTTATTATTTATAAATATTAAATATAATAATATTATAAGCTAAATATTGCAATTATAAAAAACTATTGCTTTAAATAATTATAAAGCTAAATATATAGCTTTTAAAAAAGCTATTAAAAAAGCTATTTATTTATTTAGCATGTTTATATATATAAACAATAAACTAAAGCTTAAATATATATATAAAATATTTATAATATTAATAAATAGTAAATCTGCTAAAAAATTAGCTAAAAATCTTAAATTTTATAAAAAATCTAAGCATATTTTTATAATATACCATTTTATAAAAAAAGCAATAAATAATAACTAAATATAGTTATTATATATATTTATAAATAAATAACTAGCTAATATTTTAACTAAAAATATAGCTAAATAATTATTTATATAATTTAAAAAACTAGCAAAGTTATATAATACTTAAAATAATTCCTTTTATATATAAAAAACTAAGGTTATATTTTAAGGTAATTTTTTCTATTATATAAGTAGTTTTTTATATATTTATAATTATAATAATTTTTTTTATTTTAATATGGGTTTTATTAAAAAAATACGAAATTTTTCTTATTTTTATAGCTTTTTTAATATAAAAACCGCGCGTATATATAAAAATATATATAATATATATAATTAAATAACTAAGTGTTTTTTTATTATTTTTATTTAAATATATTTAATAAGTGCATATATATATTTATTTATATAAATAAAACATATATTGATTTTTTAGAATTTTTAAATCTATTAAATCTATAAAAATAAGTGTTTTTTACAATATTTTTATTAAATAAAGCTAATTTTTAAAGTTATTTATGCTATTAAGCATTATAACTTTATTAAATTATAGGGGGATATAAGCAATATATGCTTATATAAAGCTTAATGCATGTATAAAGCTTATATTATAAGGTCTATACGCGTATTATACGCATATTTAACCTAAAATATAAGGCAGTACAGGGTAAGACCTATTAAAAAACAAGGCAGTATAAGGTAGGGCCTAATAGGGTACTTAATAGGGTCTCTGCTAAAGCTAACAAAGTCCTTATACTTAGGTCTATATATATAAAGGCTTCCGCCCATTAAAGGAGACTACTTAACTAGTAGTTTTATACATTATATAATAATATATTCATTTATCCCTTATTATATATCTCTTATTAAGATATTAGTCACTACTTTATGCAACTAGAAAAGCTTATAATTAATAACCTTTAATAAAGGTAAACTTTAGGGAGAAGACTTTTAAGTACTCTTTATGACTACTTGTAGATTTATGTTATAAACAAAATAGTTCGTACTTGTTTGACCCGCATAACGTCACTGGCTCATTTTTAGGATCCAAAATTAGAACCTTTCGAATACCAATTTGCGCTCTATAGAAATGAATCTTGGACATCAATTATATTATCACATATCTATGGCTTTGGCTTCAAGTTGAGTAACGCACGCTCCTTTTAGGGTTACTCTTACTTGTCTAATATTAACTATTGGCGACTGAGCTAAATCAAGATCTGGACACTCGAAATGCGTTCTAATGGTAGGCATGTAGAACCATTTCTCTTACATATGACTGCCAGCCCCTTATTAGCCGCCGCTACCTTAAATACGAGGTATAGTTGCTACTACATTGCGTAACTTCCAAGCTTTGCCACTACTTATCACCACTACTATTCCCTGCCCCAGAACTCAATGTACGACACGACGGGGGTCCTCTCGTATCCGCACATGCTGCTTACAAAACCAAACTCGTGGTCATTCCGGCAGGCAGGGAGCTGATTTATGTCATCTGCAAAAGTCTCCATGAACGTTCCATCACCAGCCCATTCGTCCGAGTCGATAGCCCTATCAAAAATCATTAGGGCCACAGCTGCCACCGTACCGCCTCGTTGGAGGTAGTTGTTTGTTACCGGCGGCCACTCGCTTACTTCTTCTTGATAGAAGTCAAGAATCGTTTCTGTGTCGGGTAGCCGTTTATTTCTAAGGCAACAAGCGATATGGTCACACATATTGACAAAACCCTGTCTCATGGATTTGTTGGTTACGAGGTTTTCCTTGACTGCCCTGGTGAGATGACCTAAGACATGATCGTTGAGCTTGACCCAATCCCGGCCGCTGCAATCTATCTCAGGAAATTCGTTTAACATGTCATACTGAATCTCGGCCTGACAGAGTAATGCGAATCGCGTCCTGGGACTTAGGAATCCACCAATGCACTGCCCGCACGTACAGCCGTACTTTAGTCTCAGTGCCTTACGTATTGGGTCAACTGCGCGGATTCTGCTAGCCATTTCATCTGTCGCCGACGAGACTACCCGTATGTCTCGATCTGAGAGCTTGGTGAGATCGAATATTTCCGTGCCTGTCAGAGCTGCGAGGCACGCGATGTCTGATTGGCGAAAGCCTATAAAGCTATCTGATGCTCCTCCTCCGTATGGCTTTGTTCTCTGTAGCTCTAGGCTACTCTGCAGTGCTTCCAAGGGTGTGTAGTCATCGCCGTTCCGCTTTTCAGCTAAATGAGGGTTTTTGGACATGATATATGAAATCGGTTCTGCTTTCCTAGCTATCGCGGCCACGTGAAGAATGGTGTCACCAATTTCGTTGATGTACATCCATAATGGTGTATTGTCCTCTGCGGAAAACACCTCCTCCATTTGACAAATGCATTCTGCTCCGGATATTGAGGGGTCGGACAAGGAGCTCAGGATCGTACGTATTGGTTCAGGGGCTATCAGATCCTCTTTTGGCTGTTCTGGTACATCCCAATCTTGTGCTTCATCCAAATGTCGCGAAGGATGACTATCGTTATCGGTAAAGGCTAGCCATCCTGATGTCCCTACTCTTCTGAAACCTAGCGATCGAAAGAAGTGATCAAAAATTTTGGATTCCTCGTGAACGGCACCTAGCTTCTCATCATCGCAGTCTAAGTCTAGAGTGAGACGCGGACTGGCGAAGGCAAAAAAGCCCGTTGACTCGTGTCGCGTCTTGTCCAATACTGCGCTAACAAGCTTAGTTCCGATCCTCTGGCGACGCCAAAGAGGTTCAATGTTAATGTTTTCAATTAGGAGAATATCGCCGTGATCAAGCTCCTCGCCCTAGACACCAGATCCTTTCCTAATCTCATGTTCGCAGTACTCTCGTTTCAAGCGACCATACCTGTCAAACAGCTCAATTGCGAGTGAAGATGTTTCATCACAAAGCTCGTCCATCTCGGCCCAGAAGTCACTTCTCATATGTTCGCGTCTGAGCAATTTGGCGTTGCATTCAGCGACCTGATTCTGGCCCACATTCGCGAAGCCATTGATCTGCTTCATCAGCCTCTGCTCTCCAAACCCATCGAATGGCGGCATAGGGACATCACTGTCTTCTCGTTCGTCATCCTGGGAATTGATTTCGACGGTGAATTGAACTTCATCACTGTCGTATCCGTGGGAAGTCTTGACCACTTTAGCGTGTGTCGCAGGGCTTTCGCTCGCGTCTGAACTGCGATCTCGCTTCGCAGTACTCATTGTGTCGCCAACCTTGTAGAAAGATTTCTAGAGAGGAAGTTCGAAGATTGTAGAGGGTAGGTTTTGAGATAACGCGGATGAAAAAAAAAAAAAAAGACTGACCGCCATATACCAGTGACATGCTTTAGGTAGTCACCGTGAGGGGTAGCCATATAGGCACTGTCTATCGTACCTTCCTACACTATCTTTTATATTATCTCCATCGCCTCTACCATATCAACATCCACATGTCTACAACAATAACAGGGCGTTTGGCACCTGCGGTCAGTTGCATAAGTCACCTGCCAAGACTGCCATATCGGGAATGCCACCTATGAGGGTTGAACCTAGGTTCTACTAAATACTTAACGGTAAATCGTACAGTATTATTTAAATAATTGCCAGGCAATTGAAAACAATAGGAGTTTTTCTACGGCAAGTAGATTTTGGAATCACTTCAGCCCTAACAACCTCACAGATCGGGAACACATTCAAGTTCGAAAAGGGGATCTCAAGGCAGAGGTATCAAGGGCTTAGAAGAATATTCATATACACAATAATGCTTTTAAGCCCCTTTCTGGAGGCGTGTCACAGCAGACACTTTCCTAGCCGCCTCTGTTCTACCTTAAGATAGCCGCCGAGACATGACGGGTGTATTGATTGCTGTGTTTATGTACATATTTCACGCAGCGTCTCCTTAACAAAAGCAATAACTTCTATGACTAGATCTCGTCTCACCAGGCCCAAAACAAGATGACTTATGACTTTTCTGCCCTTGTTCCCTACTTGTTTCCAACTCTTTACAGCCTCGATGTTAAGCGGCTGTTAAGTGGCCGTGAATAAGACTTATGATATCTTCGTGCCTTTAAAGAGATAGAGTAACATTTGTTGCAGGGGATGCAGTAGCAATGGCCCGAAAATGCACATAAGGGGAACCAGGTGGCTGTCTTTTAGTGGCCAATCTCATGACTTCAGACGACTCATCCGAAGAAGCCCAGGTCCACTACGTACTGTTATACGTAGCACTGGTCGCGAAGACCTTGGTGAGCACTTGAGGCTCTTGATGTAACATTCTCTCCCATGCTGCTGATTTGCAGACGAAGGATTTTTCCCTGGCCACCGCCCGTGGTACTTATAGTCCTCTTCTTCGTTAGTGGGCTTAATCTATTGGTCGCCATGACTACCCGCATAACATAGTAAGCCTGCATATAAGCTAGCTTACCGCCTCCATCGATACCAAAGCCGGATTGTATAAATAGATGTAGGTATGCCTTCGTAGACTAAACTTAAAGTGACGCTGTATGACTGGGGCCACTCTAGCCATATAGGAGTTAGTATTAGCGATACCTAGCTATAATCATGACAGTAGAGATTGACCTCCTTGTTGAGGCTCTATTATATAATGGGGCTAATTTCTAGGTATATCGTTTTCTCTTAACTAATCAAAGATGGTGTTGCATTTTGGAGTTTTGTCATCTATCTACCTCGATGATACCGTGTGGTGGATACTACCGAATGACAGCAGGGATATTCTATATATACAAAGAACTCGGTCACGACCTTGCACCGCGGTGCTGTCTCAAACAGGCAAATGCTAATACATATATACTATATACCTGTCCTCATAATTTCTTGTGCACCACCACATAGAATGGCTCCCCACTTCCTTTGGTCAGAAAGTAAGCATTATGGATTCCGGCCGTTGCGGAAAGAGACAGTTTAGTCAGAGGAAAGATGGACCTGCTTTTGAACTCATTGGCATTGCTGGTAGTTCGGGTATTATTGAGCCTTATACTGAAGAAGCAAGGTTCATCATCAGACGGCAAGCTGCTAGGTCGGGAAGGCAGATACACTTACGCGAAAGCGCCGGCCAGAACCATGAGGACTCCATGAGTATCACTCCCCAGATAGAGGATAGCGCTCATGAGGAAATTAACATCCCGCTGGGAACCCAACACGCTCGGCCAGCTATACAGCCTTCAATCAGCGGTTACGAAACGATGAGGGTCATTTATAACTTCGATATAACTGCTCTCGACAGTTTCATTGACGTAGATCTTGCCGTCAACGCCTTTCGCTCGCTGCAATACCACCCGACTAGCCCAGCTACGCTATTCCAGAAGGGTTCCTCATCTTTCCTTGCCTATCTCCCGAGCCTTTATGGGTCTAAACCATTTCTAAATGATGCTATGCACTGTGTGGCAGCAAAGGCTGCCCAGATGCTCGGACATTCGACCACCCGAACTTTGCCTTCTAAACTGCACATGAAGGCACTCCGCAGCCTGTATTCCGCAACGCAAAACGATGCCACTTGTCGAATAACTGATATCTACTGTGCGATAAGACTTTTAGTACTTTACGAGGTAAAGCTTATCAGATATTCCATCACGTTGTAGGTCAGCAATAACAATACGCCGTATAGTCCCTTGGTTCCCCGGATATAAATGCATTAGCCATCCATAATGAGTATGGTATCAAGCTCCTTAGCCAGAAAGGTCCTTCACTTGATCTGTCCCGCTTTGACTGTATGCTTTTCAGAAGCCAGGGGCCCCACATTGTCGGTTGCATTTCTATTCTGCAAAAGGAAGTCTTCCTGCTAATACTTCTCCAAGCTCATATCCGAGATGTATAAGAACGAGTCTTCAATGTTTGAAGCCCAAGAATGGCAGGATTTCTTCGACCGCGCTGCTAAAACGGAGACGGACGTCGACGCTCACTACTGGTGGAAATTCTTCAGATGTATGACTTTCTTACCAGGCATATTGAAGGACGCAAGGGCTCTTTTCTCCAAAATCACACTTGACCCGTTTACGTATTCGGCGCGAAGCTTTAGTATTCTCGAGAGAGCGAAGAATATGTACCAAGCACTGAACGATAGTCATGTATTTTACCAGCGCTCTGCATCACAACCCCGGTCACTTCTCGACCTGCCCAGCTCTGCCAACGTCGAGTCTACGGATCGCGTCAGACTTCAAGGCTTTCTCCGATATCCTGCCATGTTTATATCTCGTCTTCAGGCTACCCTGTCTCTTAGTGAAGTAGATCGCGCTATGGGAGAAGAAGAGGCACAAAGGGTAGCAGCCCAGACGCTACTCGTTGAGAAGATGACGAGGAATTCGGATCCGAACATGGCTTGGCATCTAGGGCAAAGGAGCAGCTTACCATATTCTATCATACGTACAAGAGAGGAATGGCTTCCCATCAATGAACGAGGGGAAAACTGGGAGGAACTGAAAACTTTTCTTGCACAGCGGTGGCTGCTGTGGGAAGATTCTTGGAACGGCACAGTTCTGGTTGAAGAACTGGAGCGAATCTGAGTTGAAAATTAACTCATAATATTTTTCTGCATTGCAAAAAAATCTCTATTGACGACGTACGTAGTGATGACGCAAAACCTTATTGCTGACGGTGCAGCTGCTCATGCAGAGTATAGGCTATCATCATCACTATCATGTCTTTATTTTATTTTGATTCTTATGCAGGCCTTAACAGAGTACGGTGACATGAATAACCTCAAGATAATGTATTATTCGTAATCTGAGGCAGTTTATTTCAAGGGCTAAAAGGTCGTGGCCTGTATGAATGTCCACCTATAACCCTGGTTTGGTTGGTGTTGCACAAGTATCAGTTCTCGCCGCATCCTTTTGAGGATATTAGTTACAGTGCTGATATGTATGCTAAGTGGAATTGGGTAGAAATACGGACTGTATATAAGCATCTCCGTGATTAGGTCTATGGTGTTTTGAATTCTTGCTCAACAGGAAACTCCAGACAATGGTGTATTCCACCACGGAGAGAGCTACTAACATCATTCGGTGAAACTGCCGTACAACCACGATGAATCAACAGAAGCTTCTGTACCAGCTGTTCAATATGTATTGTAGATGTTGATATCTACATGAAAATATATACAAGTGAGAAACCAAAAAAATATCCCCAACAAGCTGTGAAACTTCCAGCAATTTCTACTGAAGCCCATAGGTTTGACTAACAGCTCCAAGGCCATCCTTTGAGTACAAAGCCAGAAAGCGTGTAGAGTCCAGAGTGAACAGCCCTGGCCAATGTGAGGAGGCCTGGCCAGTTACTGTACTTGGTCCCCACGTTTGTCCACCGTTTGTGCTCGTAACAACTTTCATCTGGCCATTAATAGCACCAGTGTCCCCAATACTCTCATCTGTATTGAATGAAGCCACAAGCGTGCCTCCAACATTGATTACTTGCGGCGCAACTGCTTCGCCGCCGTTTGATGCTGTGTAGACCCTGGCGCGCTGGCCCCAGCTTCTTCCATCATCGTGCGATAGCACAGAATCGATGGAAAAGCGACCGCTTTCAGTATTCTCAAATACAGCTCTATTGAAATTGTCTTAGTATGTATGTTCTGTATTCTGATATGCCATCTCGGTTCAACAAAAGGACTTACATAAGATTGCCATTTCCGTCGATGGGAGCAACGCCGATCATTCCATCCCTGGAAGTTACGCCAGCACCCGAGACAGTGATCGGACTTGACCACTGTAATATCGAATATCAGCAATTTGACTGCTAGTTGCACATTCAACACGATAACGTTGCAGTTCAAGGCACACGTTGCTCGTTACAACATCTAACGACGGGGAAAAGCATTTAAGGGGTAGTGAGTAATGTTCAATAAGTACTCACAGTATAACCTCCGTCTGTTGATTGCTGCATGAGGCCATCCTGGTCATTACTGGCGTTCTCGGCTGAGTAGTAGCATTGCAAGGAGCCATCTCTAGCTATACGTAGGAAAGGCTCCCAAAGCCCATTGACTCCAGATGCTGCACGCTGAGCCGGGGTAGATAGATACTGAAAGGTTACGCCGCCATCATCGGAGTAGGATATAGTGATCCGATAGTACGTGTACTGGCCATTGGGGCGATCGTGGTTTCTATAAGCGAATAGAATACGACCGCTTGGCAACGATAGTGGGAAGGCATTATCTATGTCGAAGTTGGTTGAGTCTGCCCGGTAGACTTCGCCTTGGTGAAACCACGATACGCCACCGTTAGTAGACTTTGCCGTTCTCAACACATGCTGGGTTCCATCTTGTGCTGCGTAGCCAGCGATGAGGCCGCCGTTCACGGCGGTAGCGCGGATGTACACGCCGGCGGGATCGATGACGTTTGGATTGCTTTGTTGAACGACTTGACTCGCCAACAAAGTTTCAACTAAAAATCTGCGAGCCACGGACGGCCGGCTGAAAAAGTTGGAAGTTGAAGCAAAGAATTTGGAGAGCATATTGTCGATGGTAATCAAGAATAATTAAAATCTGTGGAGGATTAATTGAATGATGCTGATCTTAACAAAGCCAAAATTGTAAGCTTTATAGAATAAGTTCGCTGCCTCCTTGGTGCTCCTGCTACTCTGAATCCCGAGGCTATGTCATTGTGATGCTGACGTTCATTGCATCCTCGTGACCTTTTATATCTCTTCATGACCAAAACTGAGGGACTTAAACGTGCCAAAACCTAACAGAACAGAGCAACTTAGCGTCGACTTTCCAATCATAGTCTTTTTTACTCACAGGATGCCGTCTTGTTTCATGGCATATTCCTGAACGTGATCCTCTAATGCAACGAGGCAGTAACCATCAGGCTGGGTAGGCCCGTCTAGCGCATCATCTTGGAGTTGAGATACCGATTAAAGAAGGTCGAATTGCTGACGGCGAGACGTAATTCGTTAATTCGGCCAAAGGGGGTCAGCTTCCCAGGGTCACCGGGCATGTAAGACCAAATCATAGCACTGCGCCGTATATTGTGTCAGTTAAATCCAGTTACCACCACTTAAATCGAACATTTCTCATGCCAAGGCCGTTTTTAAACCTGTTACGGCAATGGTCACAACCAACGAGTTCCTTGCCTTGCTCGGCCAAGCTTTCAGGTTTAGAAGCCTGAAGAACCCCAAAATCGCGGGTCCTTTAGATCTACGACCCACGGGACAAGGCTTTTCACATGATCCTTGGCACTTAATAGCGACACATATTAATGGTTAAGGGTAGTTGTCGCAACATACGCTAAGATTTAATGATATAAAGAACTTCAGGCAACACGGTCCGACAAATGTCCGGAGCATCCGATATGTTTATTCAAAGTCTTGTTCATGTAAGAGCGAAAGAGACCAAACCACATCTTAGTAATAGTACAGCAAAGGGGAATTGTTATAGCGCCACGTGTCGTCATATGCAAAGAATTGTACCTACCTTAGCGTGGCATTGCTCAGTTTGGGAAGCCGACGACACTAATTATTCTGGTCGGTAGCATTAGTATACCTCTTGGTTCGCGCTATAATTGTGACATTTGGGACTAACAAAAATCAGCTGACTGACTTAACTACGAAGCAGTGAAATCGGACATAGAGTGCCGCGACAACAATAGTTAGAGGGCCATTTTAGAGTTTGATGACCATATCACCAACGTTACTGTCCTTTCTAACCTTCCTCTCTTATGCTTCATGATCTCTTGACTCACAAATAGTAAGCAAGCATATGTTTTTGCCACATGCATTTTCCAATTTTGGTAGCATATCATTGTATCAGACGCTCTCTTGTAAATAAGTCTTCATGAATTCATGCAGAATAAAGAATGCGACAAAAACTAACCAAATAAGGAGCATCCAGGCTTTTGTAAACGACTAATTACGGTTACGTAAATGAACGAAGAGCGTCTTGGTCAAAAGTAACGTAACTACCGTGATTTCATTCAACTTAATTTGAAATGGTGAAATTTGTAGGAAAATAGTAACTTGAGCCGGATGGCTTCTTATTCCCTTCTATTTCTATACCCTTAAGAAAAACTAGCTACTTTTCTACTACCACCATCCTGAACTATCTATGCTCACACTACTTTAATACTCTACGTCTCCATAAAAAAATATAATAGTGTTCATCAAGCTTTGCTTAAGTGCTCATAAACTTATCTCAAGATACTAGAGCTTTCACTCTTGTATACCCATTCTTCTATTCTGTAAAGTGAGAGATTCCTTGTCAAATACAGAGACGATTTCCTTCACAAGAAACTAGCGTATCGGCTAAGTAAGGTGTTTCGTTTGATGCTTATTCGCAGTCGTCCAACTTCATTTCTAATTCAGCTGCTCCACCTTCGAACAGTTAGGATAGGCTCGTAGTGTTTTGATTTATCAGCTCAACTCTTCAAAAGCGGGGAGAGGAGAAAAAACATGAAAATTGTAGAGAAAAAGGTCACAGACAAAGTGCGTCCCGAGGGCGAAGTCGAAAATTCGGTATGAAGGCCTCCGTAGTAGTCCGGAGTCTAAGTTCTAAGCCGCCGGCATTCTGTTTAGGGCACGGAGTGGCTACTTAGTTGATTTATCGGATAGAATAAAAGGATGTGAAGGATTAACCTATCTAGGTAGGTGATCAGCGGTAAACCTACCTAGGTAGGTACGCATCCGTTATCTTATCGGCAGGTCGCGGGGCTAGCCTTTGGGCCCCTCCAAAGTACCTAACCACCTAACTACGTATCACGAATATTCACACATTTCTGACTCATAGCAGCGGAAACATCCATCATGGCGACTACCGCGGCAGAGAGAAGCGACCTGGCTTCTCAGATCCTCCATGCGCTCGATAAGGCGGCGGCACCTCTCCTATCTGCCGAAAGCTTCCCAGATTCCAACTACACCGATCTGAAAGCAGCGCTCGACAGGTTGGCTTCGCGGTCTATGGTTCAGTATGAGGCCATTCAGCGCGAAGAGGTCTATTTAGAAGCTGAAGGCGAGCTGATCGCTACTCATGGAAGCCATGAGGCCCGAGTCTTTGAGGCGTTGCGGGCTGCTGTCGACGGGCTCACAATTCAGGAGCTAGAAAAGACCATTGGCGACAAGAACATCTCCAAACTTGGCCAGGGGAAAGCCTTCAGGGACAAATGGATCACCAAAACCAAAGGTAGACGAGATATGACCACTTCGTGGCTACATTGCTAACACTAGATTTCCAGACGGCAAACTCAAGGCTGTAGCCGACTCCATTCACGATGCCGCCAGAGAGCAGCTGCTATCCATCCAGACGAGCCGAACAGTTTCTGACCCGAAAGCCCTCGCTGACCTTAAGAAACGAAAACTCGTCAGAGTTCAAAAAGTGATCGACTTCAAGATAAACAAGGGATCCGAATTTGCCCTTGAGATACCCGAAGAAGCCACTGACCTGACGGCTGAAATGCTGGCGACCAATGCGTGGAAGACGGCTACCTTCAAGCCTTACAATTTCCAGGCATTAGGAGCCGAACAACGATCAGGTGCATTACATCCACTGAATAAAGTGCGCGCCGAGATTAGAAACATTTTCTTCGAACTGGGTTTCGAAGAGATGCCCACAGACAAGTATTTGGCCTATGGTTACCCACCAGAGATATACAGGTACTTACTGGCTTCGCAGCTTTGTCGAGTCTTGTTTCTGGAACTTTGACGCCCTTTTCGTACCACAGCAACACCCTGCCCGCGACTTACAAGACACGGCAAGGCATAATCCTTCTTGCTCCTGGATCGATTGCACTAACAAGGTCCCATAGTTCTATACCTCTGACCCAATGACCGCTGACATGCCATCTGATCGCACGCACTGGGATGATGTTAAAGCTGTACATCAAGTGAGTTAGACGCTGTTCTTTGTCTTTTTTATCCTGGTAGCTAATAGATGCTAGGATGGCAAATATGGCTCAATTGGGTACCGATACCCGTGGTCCAAGGATGAGGCGCTGCGGTTGGTCCTGCGAACTCACACAACTTCTGTGAGCGCCAGTATACTGCACAAACTGGCAGCCACCAAGGGACCCGATGGCCGCCCTCCCCCTGCCCGTTATTTCTCCATTGACCGCGTCTTTCGCAACGAAACTGTTGACAATACTCATCTCGCTGAGTTCCACCAAGTTGAGGGTATAATCGCCGATTATGATTTAACACTCGGCGGTCTTATGGCGGTTCGTCCCTTGAAAGCCTGTGATTTGCACTAAAACTGATCGCCTTAGTTCATGGATCTTTTCTTCGGCAAGATGGGCATTACCGGCCTCCAATATAAACCGGCATACAACCCTTGTATGTACTGCTCGCACCTGATACTTGAAATGCACGCTGATTATATGCATCTAGATACCGAACCAAGCATGGAGATTTTTGCATATCGTATGTTGTCTTTAATTGCTCTCACACAATCCATTTTCCTGATTTTCCTGAAAAATCTCTTTTATACCAACATCCTCCCATACCTACCATATTTGGTGGTAATTGGATACGGGCCTTGGAAGCACTATCTCGTTATAATTTTTACTTTCCGAAAGGCTAATACTTTAATTCTAGATCCCGGCCTCGGGAAGATCGTCGAAATAGGAAACAGTGGAATGTTCCGACCTGAAATGCTTGAGGCCATGGGTTTGCCGTAAGTACAAATCTCACAGTCATTTGATTTCTTCTCTGGCTTAGTCCCAGGCTTCCTCAATTCTTTTCTTTTTCTTGGAAGATACCAGGGCTAACTGGTCGGTTTTAATAGTAAGGACATGCGTGTGTATGGTTGGGGACTGTCACTCGAACGCCCCACTATGATCCGATATGGCATTAACAACATTCGTGACTTGCTAGGCCACAGAGTGGATTTGAGTTCTGTGCAGAGAAATCCGGCCGTACGATTAGGGAAGGCATAGAAGTCGAATCGCCCTTATACTAAATGGCGAGTGAACGAACAGCCATAGTTTGCCATGAATTACTACGGCTATGAAAGGTCCAGTACGTATACGTGATATGTGTGATGATTCGTTATGTTATAGATCTCTCTTCGTAATCAAAGATCCGCCACAATATGTGTGGTCTAGAATAGTATTAGCATTTATTTTCATCCGGCACGATTGTATGACTTATTCATAATGAATAATGGACTAAAGATATCGGTCATAGAACGTTGATACTAAATCTTAAATGGCGGAAATATCTCGATTCCTACCACTTCTTTTGACTCCCTTGATGAATCTACGTAGTGAAACGGCCACGAGTGACTATAAACACGTGAAGCCCAGCCAAAGAGGTAATCTAGATATTACGCATCCTTGACTAGCAAAACCCAACAAAATCAATGGGGAATCGAGCGATCGTGTAAAATAGATATGCAAGTAATTTGAAGAAAAATCAACGATGAATTCAACGATAGACTAAGTGGTGGAGTGCCAAAAAATCGGGGCTGTAGGTGGCTAGGTTGTTCGTACATAATACCACACAAAGACCCCTTTTTGCCTGACCCCTTACGTGAAAGTGAAAATCGTAAGCAATTCCCACCCACACTACTTCAGTTGATCAATTCTGGATCTACGGATAACCCATCATAGTATGAGTAATTAAATGATAGTCTCAGGCCGGATCTGTAGCCGCAGTGAAACTCCCCAGTTTATCGTGCTTTCTAGGATTCTCTAATATGTGACGGATCATATTCAGCCACCCATAGATAACAAAAGATAGTCGAGTTTGGAACCGCTTTGATCCCTGGTGCGAGTAAAAAATTCACGCTTTATGGCCTCCGTTATGTCCTGGGCCCCGGTGTTAATGGGGTTTACCGGTAATTCACCCAGGGAGCGAATGAAGTCTCCAGGTAGATCAATTTCAAACTGTGAGTCTTTGACAGACAGCTTCACGGGCTCTAGGTCGTCGTCGCCGCGGAACATCGCCAGAATCCGGTATTGCTCAGCGTGAATTCCACCATGAAGGAGATATTCGTTCTCATGCCAGGATACCTTTTGGCAGCCTATATCACGCGCTATGTCACTGGCATCGAAAACCTCCAAATCATCAAGCCACACAGCTATCACAACCATATCTCGGTACCCAAGACCGATCAGCGTACTTCTCCAACGCAACGCTCGTCTCCATTCGCCGAAAAATGAGATAAAGGGCCCTCCTCTGCGACAGTTCCAGTCGAAGTGATCCCTGAAGGCGCCAACATCTAGTCCGCGCTCTGGATTGCGAGGTATCATGGATCCGGGGCTACCCCGGAAGGTGCTGTTTCTATTGTACTCGACCCGGAAGCCTAAACTCAGTTTGGTTTTGTACCGTTCGAAGGGATCAGACGCGCTTCCCGTGCTTCTAGAGTAGGACATTTCCAAGATCAATAAGAGTGTATGACAAATGCACGATTATAAAGGTTTAAAAGGGGGGGGGATGAAATTTAGAAACAAGAGGGGTTATCCCAATAAACTTTGAAGTAATCAAAGATAGAGCGGGGAGTGCCCAGCTGCGCTCTGATTCGGTCGGAGGTACCTAATCTGAGGGAAAGTGTCACAAAGGCTTAGAAGGGTATTCAGTATTGCAATAATTCTCTTGGGCATCAAAGAGTTCGTACAGGTCTAAGTCCTCCCTTCGAGCACAGGTGGCGATCTAGGCTTAAATACACGAATAGCTTCGCTCCATATCGCTATTATCGTATTCCTCTGTGGGATTTGGAGGCTTGGGCAAACACGATAATAGCAATCACGATGATCAAGAATAGGTATGGGTAGCTGAATTTACGAAACGCCACCTTGCAGATTAATTACATGATATATTGCTGGTCTACACCTGGTATACGGGTAGTTGCATTCCCATACCTAGAGTTGGCCTATGTGACACGAAATTTTAGGCACCCGTAATGTATAATAGGTTTAACGCTTTAACAAAAAAGGTTTTAAGGAAAACAGAAATATTAAACCGGAAACCTGCTTATAACAACTCCACACCGCAAGGAACTTTATTAACGGCAAGTAAAAGAGTAGTTCACTAATAAGTATATTTTCAACTTTTGGATCATCTATGAGAAATTAAACTATGCAGTATGAAGCGAGCTTTGCTAAACAAATACTGATTTTCCTTCCTGGAGTCTGCCGTAGTGACATATCACTACGCGTGCCGTGGCATGGCAGACCAGAACATAATCAGCAGGCAGGGTTTTAGGATGGGGAACTATGTTAGGTTCATATGCTTCATTGTCAAGTGATGAAGCCGTAAATGGGTAGCATGTAGTTTAGATAGGATAGCAATGGTGTAATGCTTTTACTATGCAATACTGGATACTTGGTATGGAGTTGCTCTGCTGACTTGCTGTGGCGGTGCGACGGTCTTTATTAAACGCCACAGAAAGTGGACTCTAATCTCTGCTTCAGTGCCAATAAAAGTCGACCCTTGAACCAACAGCATTTGCAGGGTTAGGTATGTTGCAATGGGTCGATGTTACTAACGCTATTAGTGCAGAGCCCCGATTGTGCCGCTGAGATGGATGGATTCACATGGATGAGCGATCACGTTCCTCGCTTGAATGGATGGCATGTTTTAGTTGAAAGACGGCCGGCTCCTTATTTAATAACGTGTCACGATGCCCTCGCGCTACTTCCTCAGTCATTCCCGTCGCTACTAGATATATATCACTACACTCGTTTGCGCCCAACCTTGTCGCTCGTTAATTCAATAGATAATAATAATAAGATGAAGTATACAGCTGCCACCGCTCTCCTGCCCCTGCTGGCTTCAGCAGCCAACATCGATGCCCGCCAAACCACCGACCTGAAGTATGAGATTAGCGGTTTCTCGGCAGCCTGCACAGTTGACAGTATATACTGTTTGTCCGTCCCCCACACACGTCTCACACATAATGTCATGACTACTTAGACACTGACAATTGGCACGATATAGTTATGAGATCAGCATAGTTACCAGCGACGTCCCCGACTTCAAAGAAAGCTGTGACGCGTTGGGGACGAGCGACAACGGCGAACTACCCGCCATCAGCAAGACCCAGTGCGGAACGTACACCATCTCGGTCGCCAAGTTGGACGATGGCGGATTGGTCTTGACAGTTGGTTCAAACAGCGGGCGGCAGACGGGATCCTACACCATCTCCAACAAGGACCTGGCGATCTCAACGTCCAGCGATCACACGGTGCAGTCGTATGATGGCGACACCTCCTTCACCATTGACGTCAAGAAAGCGTCTCCTGCTTCGACTTCTGGCTCGGGCGCTAGCATTAGTACTCCTATCTTCACTGTGCCATACTATCCATCCGCCTCTTCATCTGCCTCATCTGTTTCTTCTACCGCTGCCTCCGAGCCATCTACTACAGGCTCTACGACTTCAAGCTCACCCAGCCCTAGCGAGACCAATGCTGCGGTTCAGGAGAGCGCATTCGCCGGTGCCATGTTTGCCCTCGGTGCGATGGCCTTCATGTTTTAGGTAGAAACAGCACGCGCTATGACTCCTGTTTCTCGAACGCCAAGGGGATTCGAGGCAATAATACAGATAAGGTGGCGACACGGATAAGTGAGATGATGCAAAGGACTTCGTTCAAACTAATGATTTAATAAGTATCCATCGACATAATCTCTTGGATATATCATGATTCTTGTTTCTAAATAATACGGAGATTCTTGATTGTTGCTCATGTTAAGCATGAGACCGAGAGCATACGAGATATGATATCATTATCTTTTGAAGACTCTTAAGCACAAGGCATCGGAGTTCTGCAATGGGTCATTCAATCAGAATCAGAATAGAAAAGAAAAATAGCATGAGGAATGCTAAGATTGCCCGAGGCTGGTTAAGAAATTAGTTATATTTGATGACACATCACATCTTCTACAGCACTTGTGCTAAGGGCTTGGGGAAAAGCCTAATTTAACTATTATTCCAGCTCTATCCTATAGTTATCCTCTTTGTATGTAACCCGTGACCCTAGGCGATGTTCTTATGACTAAATAGCGATAACAACCTGGGCCCTGTGGGTCACAAGGGTTCTCATTTTCTGATTCCAGAACCTCCAGTCCTAGAGGCTTTCAAAACAACTTATCAACATTTGTATGTAACGATCCTTTTCAGTTGTGATGTGCAATTGTCACCTACTGAGCAAGGACCAATATGAATACGGCCCCGGTATTATCTCTCTGCAGCGATTGTAGAGCCGACGTTGTCAGAAACGGAGACGATAGACCTGGTTGATGTTTCATCCTTTATGCGGCAGCAGAGAGAATCCAAGAAAAACCATTTCCTGGCACCATCGGAAGCCCTTAAGTCTGAGTGAAAAGCAGAGAGAAAATTGGTTCAAAAGCGTCGGAAGATTTATTCACGGCTGTTGCAGTAGAACGGAGCTATGACGAATCGCCAGGGCCACAAGAATCGCGCTGAAGATCATTCGAGCCGTGACTTCTATATCATGTTTATCGGGTTAAACTTGCCGCCTCACTACTTGTGTATGCGTAATCGAATCGGACAAACTATACGAGAGCGAGGTTGTCGTACATATTAATTTCAGTCGCTATTACCTGGTTGAAGGGGAGGACTGAAACTTGATGATTCCCTCGTGGCCTAGATTCTACCGAACCACGTTATGTTAGTTTGAAAAATTCTAAGTCTTGTTTTTCTATTTTTTTTTCTATTTCCCCGTCTATAATGCTGTGAACATAGCTGAATATAAGAGTGATTTAGGTTCGTAAGGAGCGAACTAATGCGTGTATAAAAACCCTAGAGTTGCCGCTGGGCTCGAGAAAGGAACTTAGACTTCTATGCCTCCTTGACGCCCAAGAAGATTGTTGCAATATCAGGAACTCGGCACGGAACTGTCGAGCCGCCAGATCACGCTGTTCCTTCTGCCCCGAACGATGCCGCGTCTACTTAGGCCCTCAAGATCCAACAGATTGAAGCCAAGAAATTGGTATTATATTCTAGGAACCCAATCTGCTTTAAATGCCATGGTGTCTACACGTTATTGATAAAAGGGGTTAGAGGAGCAGCAACCCGTGCTCTCCCGAGTATAAGGGATATATAACCTCCAGTTCCGCCATATTACTAATTCCAATAGATCCAGTGATCTTTAGTCATATCAAATGACCTATCTCCTGTTTATCTTTATCGCTGCTATGTTGGCTTGTAGTGAGGAGGAACAAAGAGCTGGCGTCTGAGTGATGTTGTCAGCACGCCAAGGGCTCGAGATAACCGTATACCCCTCATTATTAGCACCAGACGAAGCACCAGACGATAGCGAAACTTGATCAATCATGACGAAGCATGGCGAATTTTTCACGAAACTCTTCGTACTCGTTGACCGTGCCAAAGAACTCGGGTAGATCGAGGCTCGAAAATTTTCGATCGATCATGTTGGCCACGGATGCGTCCTTGGGCCAGGCCTTCTCGCTATCGCGCAGCATTACGCTGAGCAAGTGGCGCACTTCACCAGTGGACGAGTCATCAATGAAGTTGTCGCGAGCATGGACAAGAGCCATATTGTTGGCGAAGAGAACGTCTCCCTTGGCACTGTCCAGAGCCAGGGCATTCTCCCTGCTCAATCGAAGCAGCTCGTCAATGGCCGTCTGTTGGGCGGGTGAGATGGACGGGCCGTCGGGGAGACGGGGGATGTAAGACGAGCCGATGAGAAAGGCCGTGGCGAAATTTATTTGGACTTTACCGCCGACGCAGGTCATGACAGGACGATCAATGACCTCGACACCGTTCCTGGGTATACGAGTCAGCCAGAATCCGGCACAAGTGTTGAAAATGGCGATGTACTCACTGCCTCTTCATTTCGTAGCGCCAATTACTCGCGAGCGTTGCGAGAACTGCAGGGTTTTCCTCGGCGAGTCTGTTGTAGATGCTCCAAAAGCTTGCGAGGTACTGCGCACCACCTTGCTTAGGAAGCTGGAGAGTGAAGAGAGACAAGACGTCTCCAGCGTCGACATCCGTGTGGAAATCCTGACCAGATCTATTAGCCTTACTAGTCTTTTGCCCTAAGTCATCAATCGTTACACACCATTGGGATTGTGATTTCATTTGGAGGAAATCGTGTGCGGCTCTCTTCGCTCTGGTCCCCCTTTGCTCGATCGTAGAGGTGGACTATATCAGACCAAAGTTATCAGCGTCACCCGTAAAGCGGATCTGTAACAATTCAATTCACTTACTCATGTCGGCGCGGTCATCTCCCACGTGACTTGCGATACCGCCGTAGATGATGATGTTCTCTGTCTCTGTGTACTTATTGGGGTTGAGACCCCTCAGCACGCAGAAAAAACGACCATTGTGAATAACCTCGCTGATTTGCCGCAGCTTCTGTGACAACCGAGGACAAAGGACAAAAAGTTCCCGGCGCATGAGGTTGAGGGACTTTCCGGATTCTGGGAAAGGATAAAAGTGAGAAACAACCAAGAGAAGTGACTGGTATACGACTTCAGAGGAAGAAAAGCATTTACCTTGGTACGCTCTGAGAGCCTGATCAATATCTTCAAGGTCCGCTTCGTCGAGTTGTTGGACGTACTGTTCGGATGCAGTGAAGTCCGAGCCGTTCCAAACCCCCGGTCCGTCCAGGCGAGTGGGAAACCCTTTGAGAGATGGGTTCACCTTCAAGTCGAAGGCGGCAGTTGTTGAAGGCTCCCTGACGTAGCTAGTGCTGCCACCAAGTGAAGCCTGGGGATTGATGGCATCGTGAATGGACCGAGTCAAGACAGACATCGTGGGGTGGGTAAACTTTGAATTTCGAAGAGGTGGATTGAGAGCAGTGATCGGCTCTTGTTTGCTGGATGAATTGAAGATGGAAGTTTCGATTCAAAAGCGGCTGGAAAGTCCTTATATCCTCTTGAATTAGAGATATAATGCTAACTTGACACCCTTACCCAGCCCTGCTTCCAGAGGTGAGGCAACAGGCAGCTACACCACGCCGGGGTGCATATCGGCATGGACCGGCAGGAAATAGCTTCCCGCCGTGGCTGAGAACAGCTTCACATGACAAGGGCAGTTCAATGGACCGGCGAACCTCATCGCCCAGCCGTGAGCGAGAAGGCGCTTACATATGCAAGACGAATATTACATTATGCAGGGTTAGGTCGACCCGCAAATACGGCCTGTTCATTCTATAGGAGGCCGCATTGTCATTTCCAGTCCGGCCGTCGATGAATAGCCGACCGGCGAGAGTCGTTCCTTCGCCTGAGGCAAGAAACCACGGACACCCTTTGTCGGGCGTGATTTTCTATGCACCGGCAAAGGGAACTGTACACATGTCTTATAAAATGGGTGAGGAACGGCCAGGAAAGATCACGAGTAGAAAGGAAGTTGATAGCCAAAGAAAGCATTATGGTATTGACTCCAATGGGGCATTTCAGAAAGTAGGTCGGTACTTAACATCCTCTGAACCTGCTCTGAGACATAAAAAGTTGACAGAAGACAAAGAGATTACATCATGACTGCCGCCCATCAAGATCGAAACAATGCCCTTCAGTGCGTTGCGACATCGGAGCAGCAGGGGCGAAGCACCACACGGAAGATGAAATTCCAACAACGTCTCACCGAGCTCGACAGCCAATACGAAAGCCAAGGCAACGTGCCTTGGACCATTGGGAGCTACATGCTCGAGACAAGGAGAGATGCCCACGTTCACGAGCGTCTATGGATACAAGCTCCGAGATGTGGAAGCAGCGCCCCGTCATTAAAAGTCCTCAAGAATTTGTATTGTTAGTTCAGTTACCTGCCCTTTGCTTGCCCCAATTTCTACTGAATCAAGTATGAATTTTGTACCAGGTCCCCCAGATAACCTACTTGAACTCCTAGGCAGTTACTTTGATCTCACCCAAACCCCCGGTTAGATACCTTTCATTTAATAGGTAACTGGCAATTCTAGAAGCATCGAAGCTCGGTAGATCTCCTGCTCAACCCTTCGTTTTTGTACAAAGCTAATAATACAAATGCTGGAGGTGGGCAGCCACATCACTTCTGCATAGTCGATTTCTATTACAATTATCCGATTGGGCATTTTCCCGCGTCAGTCAGTTAGTCTTCCGGATCGAGTTAGAGTTGGAGGAGCAGGAAGACACGTACACTCTGGTAGCGATCGATGGTGTCAGTGATGATGCTCTGCCAGCCTTGTTTACATAGTTGGAGTTGGGGTACTGACACCAAAAACCTCCTCGCAAGAGCCAGTTGAAGGCTTGTGCATTGCCTTTGTCTTAAGCGGCCTAGCGCGAGTACCTTGTGGGGTCGGGGTTAATAGGGGGTACAGTAGTATATGTGTATAAATATGTTCAAGCTTCACTTGCAGCCCTTCCTATCATATTTATGGTTTATTCTCCTTACTCTATTAAGACTGCCGGGAATATATTTAAGGTGCCATTGGCCTTTACCCCAATATAATTTAATGATATCTCCAATGCTCTTGAGTGCTTGATAATTTGTCTTCACCCCGTAAAGCAGACTATCAGTCTACGTTTGGATGTGAATGATGGGTATTATACATGAATGCCGTATGGGCCAGGGAGTCCCTCGGATCTGCTCGCAAGGCCGACATACCGTTCGTCTTGACAACGGCAAATATAAAGTAGCACGAATAATTTTAACATGTACCCGAATACAAACGAGGGGTTTATATCATTAATATCCCAGAAATACAATCCCGCTACCAACAGCCGTGAAGTATTCAGGAGTGGTTACGATTGTAGGATACTCCTGATCAATTGTCTCCATTATCAAATAGAGTTAATGATAACATAGTGTTGAGGACTTGGTGCGAATTAAGCTACAATTCCGCTTTTTCATCGTAGGCTGACAGCGAAGGGTACTTCACAATGCCCACCGTGACCTCTGCCCGATCCTTTTCATCACGCACATGCACCTCTGCAAGCTTGCTATAATTTAGCCGCAGGTAGAGATGTTCTCCCATCTCCGCAGCCACCACTCCTTGGTCTACCTGGTCAAGGTCGGCCAGAGCCATGCCCCATTCGACAAGCGAAGTTCCATGGCCGCGCCTCCAGTACGCAGGATGAACGACAAGCATGTCCATCAGTTGATGTCCCTTAAGATACCTAGGAACTCGTCAGTTTTCGAACTCAACTCCACGATATACAGTGGGGCTTTCCCTTACTTTTCCTCTGCAGCGTCGCATCCGGCATCCAATTGATCGATCCTCCACAGGTTCTTGTCACGGCATAAGCCCCCGCTAAATAGGAGTTTCAGGTTGTCATCTGGGTCTATGAACTGGCCTCGGCGCTTGGAGCCTGGCTCCAGCTTCCAGGTCGCGGCCCCAACGATGATTGGAGAACCGGCTGCAGGAATGGTCATCATCTGGTTTCTGGGGACAATCGTAGCGTCAGACTTGGTGCTCTCGTCTGGGTCAAATGAATCCTCTGCGACGAGGGCGATGTAATCTGGGCTACGGATGATGTCGGCAAACATCTTCTCGTACGATTTGAACGTATCCTGAGGAAACCGATGATGGTGGGGTCGCTCCCAGGCAAATACGGGGGAATAGTAGAAACCAGACGTCGCGACCGTGGCTATGCGAGGAACGTCGCGGATAGTGGCCAAGCGCAAAGCGCCCAGAGGTGGTGCAATGGGAAACATCTCATCCAGCACTTGAATGATAGCAGGAGCGTAGTCCATGAGAGCAATGTGACTGATATTCATACCCAAATAGGCCTTTTTATATATGATATATATCACTACCTCAATGCTTGCTATTCAAGTCTTGAAGCGCATTGTTGCTGAGGACATCAAAACCTTGTGAGATCAGCCCTAGCGGGGCGGGAGCAAGACATTGGGGGTCGCGCCCGACTTCTAAGCAGGCGAGTGCCTGATCATGTAAACCCGAGCCAATAGAGTGCGACCGGCGAACAGTTCAACTGCCCGGTCGGTACCAAGCTTGTGCATTCGTGATGCCCCCTGCAGCCTGGTGAGGGGAGGTTGAAGATGATTACAGCAAACGGTTTGGCTATGCATAACTACTTGTAACATGCAATTGTATACATAGACCCTAGCTAAGTTATGTAACTACCTATTATACTACAAATAATTTTCAAGGTCTGGTAGGTCTGTATTTAGCGGCGGCTACAAAAGTCCCGAAATGCGAAGCCGTTGCATGGTGTATGTGGTGATGGGCGGTATTAGTAGGTAGTAGTACTTAGGTAAGTACCTATGGTAGCAGCGGCTTACTACCTAAGGTAGTACTACTATTTTGAAAAGGTTTGTAGACATCCATCACTTTCCAGACCCCCCCTAATCCGCTATGGTAGTCTTGTACTCGGTCAGTTCATAGCTCTCGGCGTCCTGAATCTAACCCAGGTGCGACAAAGCCATGTCATCGTTTGATAACGAAGACTGGTTGTCACTATACTCCTTTCTTCAGTACCCCACTTCGGCACCGCAGCTCGGCGATACCGCCTCCGCCCTCGAAAGCTCAAGCCGAACACTCTCCCCGAGTAGCCACTCGGAGCAATATGTACGCTAGCATTTTTCTTGTGCCAACATTGAGCTGCATGTATTAATTAGGACCTCGATATAGTCGGAATCAGCGGGCCGCAACAGTGACGTGACTGGTGCTACAGGAGCCTCTCCTACCATCGCGTGGGAAAATGAACAGAATCCAGGACAAAATAGCCAAGCAAGCTTGTCAAATGCGAATCTGCCAATTACCAGTGAAATGAGCCATGGCTATCTTGCTCTGGAATCCCAGCTGCCACAAACGACTGGGCTCAACTCTAGCGTTTTGCTCGAAAGTGGCTTCAACGGAATCGATAACATTAGCTATGACTATCCTCGTACTCGTGGGTCCGAGTTTCCGATTGCAGACTTACTGCACAATAGCTCTTCGTCCAATACCTACCCAAGAGCTATCAATAATGATTGGTTGCCAGCCTCGATCTCATGGTCGGATCAGTGGGATATGTACTCTGGGTGCGACACAGGAATGTTGCCAGAGGGAACCTGGAATAATCCCAATCACATCCTTGGGAGTCGAAGCTTATCGAGTGTCAATCAGGCGAATTGTTTCTTTCCCCAAGACGATGTTTCCTTCTCTACGTTAGAGGCACAAAACATAGAACCCCCTGCGCTCTACCAGAATCTGAATTGGGATTTTGGAACACAAAACCTCACCAGTTCTCAGCACAACAGTGATCATGGTTTGAGTAACCAGTCTAACCCGAGATTCACTAATCCATTTCAGAGCAATGATCGAGGTCTAGCGTTCGATTTGATTGGCATACAAGGCCCGGGTGCTTTCGTGCCACCAGACCCGCAACCTAGGGAGCATTCAAGACTGGGTGCCTTAGAACCATTGCTCCCAATCGGTGTAGAATCGCGACTTGAACCTTCGGTCCCAAAGCTACCCAGCACCGAGAAATTCATTTCACATAGAAGTTCAGAGAAGCGCTCACTTTCCTCGACAAAGGACAATGCGAAGAGGACACGGACACGGCGGAAAAGGAACGTGTGTGTTCGCTGTCGTCTAATGAAAGAACTGGTCAGGCATTATGGTTTTCACCCAACACTGAGTGATATGTACTGACTTACCCTTCAGTGTGACGAAGAAGATCCGTGCAGCAAATGTATCGCTGTCGAGAGGAGTGCCGTTGTTCGTTGGCCACGATGCTGGCATGAGAAACTAGGAACAATCATGACGTTCCGCAATGGTATGACGTCTTTCCTACAATATCCAAATAGCACGAGCAAAGATGCTGAGTTGCGAACAATAGGTAACAGCCGTGCTAATCAGATTGAATCGGTGCTGCCTGAACTGAGGTGGGCATCAGAAGACCGGACTGTCCACACTCTCACACTGGCGTACCCGTTCTTGCTGCCCTCGCAGAACAACAGGAGTGTGCTGGAAGTACAGTGCAGAATTTTCAAGCCCCGAGAGGGCAAGGATATCTTGACGGATGTTTGGCAGAAGAGTGACGGGACGAATCAGACAATAGTGTTTCCTCCACTCGGCTGCGTAAGTCATGTTCAAACACACCTGCCTCCTCCCTGGGAAAAAGAGCCCAAATCTCAAATTCTGACATATAATTGTATATCTAGCAAGAAACTCAAGCTCTTTCCCAAAGCTTGCAGACCTATGTAGATGCCTCGCACAAAGACTTCGACTCGGATCTTGCCTCGGAGACAACACATAAACTCACACGGCTGACTATAGCAGAAGCTGCAAGATACGCCTCCAAAAACCCGGTACGCAAAATTCTAAGCTATCTACCACAAATATCTACTAACCAGCCCCAGGCGTCTCACGTGGCCAAGGCGATGTGTCTCCGAAGACTCTCCTATTTCTGCCGCGAGAGCATGATAGTGGCTAGCGGCGACGAGGGCCTCGACATCACGCCTCTAGACGACGAAGGCTCTCCGAATCACGGACGGATCTTCGTGCCAAGCGTGCTAGACTTCCAGATTGACACGGTGGCCATCATACTAATGAGAAAGGCCCAGGAAGACTGTGTCAAGGCCCTAGAGGCGGACATGCGGAGCTCGGGCTCGAAAAAACAGTGGTATCCTATTTACCTTACGTTTTTCATACTCCTTCAAACTCTGGAGAGAGTCACCGAGCTCCAGTACTCATACAACCAGTGGACTTCAGATGCGGTGAGCACTTTTCAGCTGTATAGGTACCTGAGAGGTAACAGGTAGACATCCTGGTACATTACCCGCTGACTCGAGTGATTTGCTTGTGTTGGTAGCAAGCCAACACGGCCCAGAATGTTTCCTACATCACGAATCAAATGGTAGAACAGTGGAAACACTCAGCGAAGAATCTCGTGATTCACTATCGCTTCATAGTCCGGGCGATGATACCATTCCAATACGATTGGATCAATGGCCTAGATACGATTGACGACGATGTCAAAGTCAACCTGGACTCGCAAGCTCTGAGGTACATGGCAAAGGTAACCGAAGAGCTTCGCAATCAACGTAAGCTGTCTGAATCCTTGACCACCTCAAAGCTCTGATGTATCAAGAAGCTCATTTTCCTGTATATAGCTTTTGGCATCGATGCTGCTGTGGTTGGACAACCTTTCGTCTGGGTATCTCAATTATACAACCAGGAGGAGGAGTGTTCATGTGACTTGTGAAAACAAAACAAAAAAAGGCGGAGGGGGAGGGGGGGAGTGCTATGGTTATACTCTACTGAAGATCATCGGGACTCGAGAGTATGGGCTGTATTAGGATGCTCAACTCTAAAGGTGGTCGGTTGTGTATATGAAGAGGTTACTGTTTTCCTTATGAACAGGTTATTTTCGTTAACAGGACTGTTCTTATACTTTTCTACGCCTTCTCATTGAAAGAAATCCGTCTTGCGATATCTTTTTTTGACGTCTGAGAAGAATTCGAGATACCCAAGATACATATAAAATAATTCCAGATGTACCAACTATCAATCTGCCTAAAGCGTGTATGCAAGGACAATAATAATAGAATTGGCTGAAAGAAATATTGGACCCGAACGGATAGAATTAACACAGGTCATGATTCTGATCTGCTGATCCATGATCGGACTGTATTGTGTATATCTGCGAAGGTGTCTGACTTCATGTTCATCATCTTCACCGGTAACATCCACCTTTACTGCTGATAAGAGTGGTGCCGTGTGTGCTAGCAGACCAAAGAGAATCAAGCTTGTAATATCAACCCCACGCCTAAGTCATATGAACGCAGCAGGCTGCCATCGCAAAGGAGATATCCTCGCTTGCCCGGTCTAAAACCGCCCGTTGTATCCTGCAAAGGCAACCAGCATACAGATAGTCAGATGCCAACAGATTGGTCGAAGCTGCCCCACCAAGAGAGCTAAAGGAATACAAGAGGAGGGTAGTTACCCTATTAGCCAGAGGAGAAACTTACACCTCATGGATTCCTTAGAGACTTAGAGATTTATTATGAATATGAAGCTATTCCCAACTTCCAAGCCTTGTCACAATTTTTGCCGTTGAGATGGCGTGTACCAGCACAGGACAGTTATGGCGTTTATGGCGTGTGTGCTATGGTAAGAAATCATTTCTTAAAGTAGGTTGAATGGAGCCAGTAAACATGCTCCTTGGGGTGAAATAGTATTAATCCGTATAATATTGAACGATACGACTGTTAACTACCGTTTCCAGATGGAATTCATCATTATGGCTCGTTTCGTCGCCACACCTCGCGCCACATGCAACGCCTTCAATTTATATTATCTGCTCTAGCTACACTTATTCCGCTCCAATCGAAGTGTATACAAGAATAGTAGAGTCAGTAACATCCACCTAAGCATATTAATCGATTTCGCACTTCTTTTATCTCTTCCCTATTATGGGCACCGCAAAATTGACTTCGATCAGTGTGATACTGTCCAGATTTCATGGGGTAAAAGGCCATATGGGGATTCTCAACCTGGTATAGGAGATTCTAATTCTAGAAGCCAAGGGTTCCAGTCCCAGAGGCTTCCATATCAATATTGCATACTCTTCCAAGCCCTAGTACTTTGGCCCATGTGACAGAAGTCCAAGTCTAGCTATTCAGTTCAATATGCAAATGATAATACGCGTCTCATATAATGTACTTTATACATTAACCTGTGTGAGCTATTGCTACTGCCGTAAGGCATTGTGAACCTAAACATTATTCAACTAATCGTACTGTTTTTGTTTGAGCGAAGAACGCCAACTCCGCCGGCCGAGGAAGGGTGGAACTTTACTGACTCCTGGATAGATATTGAACTCGCAATGAAAAGGGATAGTTTAGTATCTAGTAGTATTTCGTATATTCTTGATACCTTTAGAGTTCCGTCAGAAATTACTTCTTCTATATTGACATTGAGGCCAGTTAACTCCAGATTACCTCCTATAAGCATGATATATATATATCTAAGATGAATTAGATTTATTTGATGCGGATAGTGATTAAAGTACAGAGATTATGAGTAACATTTTATGTTTAACTATGGAGTTGTGTTTTAGAGCAGGGAGAGAATACAGCCGCAGACAAGGTAAACAATGGTCAATCAGAGTCTCCGCTGAGATGCTTATTTCTGCATCTTCTAGGTTCGAATGTATTCTTTATCTTCTTAACTTCCTCGCACCTGCCTCGGAGTTTACAATTTGAAATTTTGACCCATAAGCACCCAATATCGACCGTGATACCACGAAATACCCGAGCAAACCTCACAGGCCCTACCGGTCACTGAGGGGTAACGTTTCTTCCATTCTCCGGTTTCGGTTTTAAAGTAGGCACTTGTGATCCTTTCAAGTCATCATCGGTGACGTGCGCCTGCCCGATAAGCCAAGCTATCGCATACGTAACACCTCTTTTTTGACTCTCACCGACTATCCCGTAGCCTAACAACCTCTGCCATGTGATATTTATGATTACGACGATGTCGGCGACGATAACTGGCACATACGCACCTTTTTTAACAGATCGTGATCTCTTCAACTGACGCGGAGAGTATTGGTAGGCTGCTCTGTTGGTCCGTCCCATCCATGTCTTTGATCGTCGTGCGTAATTCGCGGGCGAGTAGCCGGATCATCAGCTATGGGCATCCACGCCACGTGGACTGAGGCCTGTTTGAAAAGAATAATAGTTCTTACATAGTAGCGGCCCGCTAGATGGATCGTCCGGACTTTTACCATGATGCTAGGTCGCCATGTCCAGGATCGTGTTAACTAGTGCTCCACGCTGCTGTGTAGAAGAAAGCCCACTCGTTTCATCATATCGTTGGATACGAGGAAAAAGAGAGATGTAAAATCGCCGAATTACCTCGGTTCACAACTAGTGGTCAACACGTCACTTCTTGTAGGATCTGAAGGCAGCAGTAGTTATTAGGCAACAACAAAACAAAGATGTTACGACCAAGGGTTCTAGATCTCACAAGTTTACTACAAGATATAAATTTCGCATCTTCGATGTTTAATATACCTCAAACTATCCTAGCCTAGCTATATCCACAAGCAAGGAAGTCGCCCACAAGAACCGAACTTCATAAATACCTGACCGACACCACACATCCGTCCCCACGGGAATACCCAGATAGGATGATGTAAGCAAGGTCCGTCCGTCCGCGATGACGAGTCCCTATGGGCCAAGAAAAAGAGGCCCCGAGATTACACCTACTAGTTACCTAGTAGGCCTCAGCTTTCACCGTAGGATCTCGTCGGGCAATCATCGGGACCTTCTCGCCGTTGATCAACGGGCCTAAATACCGGGAACTAATGCACGCTCGCCTATGATAGCATCATCAAGTGTGAAAATGGAAATATGACTCGTCTTGATCCGAACGTGCATGTAGGGCTTACGTGGTTGAAGGTGTGCACGACTTCCTGTGAAGGTACGGCAAGACGCAACGACATGCCTACCTGCCGGAAAAGGTCAGCCTGGCTATCTAGTCAGAACGCTCTTGGCGAGTGACCAACGAGGATTATACAGTAGTAGGTCTTCATAAGTCGTTGGTTGAGAGAAAGATGCTGCCCTACGCTACATGAAGAAAGAGTACCGTGCAGCTACTAGGAAGGCCCAGGTATGACCTGGGTATTAGCTTCGTTATTTCTGCGAATCTAAGCATGGATGGCACAGTCTTCGTTGTATTAGATACCTAGGCGAACGGAGAGCGGGGCCCCTAATAAATAGTTACCGCCATAGAACGGGGTTATATATATTTAACTCGCTAAAGCAAGTGGTTGATAGAACGAGTATTTGCATGCGAGCGAGTATGATACGCGACGGAATCATTCCGTCGGAATAAATTATGTTGTGCGAATTGCGATACTGTATGAGACGAAAGAGTAATAAGACCACCCTTATTGTCTTAGTATGAGACCGCACAGATTATATCGCCAACCATGCAAGGAAGGAATGAAATTCAAGCATCAACGATGCTCATAAGTTATCAATGCGGAAAATTGAGTTTTCTTGTAAGTGTAAAATGTAGGCTTGTGTCCAAACAACTTTAAGGTCCAAATGTACACAGCTTCAGAACCTACACTGGCAGATGGGCAAATTTTGCGATGGTTTTTATGTCAGCCTTGCCGGTTTCACGGTTTTGCAGGTAGTACACGTGGACTTGATCACTTTGACATGTCGTCTTGACTAAGATTGGCGATTGGTCCGCTGTCGGGATGGTCAGTGCGCATGGTGACGCAACGATATTCCCTATCTAGGTAATGAGATGCGCAAGGGGTCCTCTTGTGCTCAAGACAATGTGGAAAAGAGAGCGCCATAATAATCGAAATGAATCTGGAGAAAATAAGCGATGTGGCATAAGGTTTTCAAAGTCTTGTTGTTAAAAGAGTCATGCGAACACCAGATGTCTTCTTTTTGTTTTTGTTTTTTTATCTACGCGTTATGAGATTCATCATCAGTGACGATGGTAATAGATCTACTAATATCAAACTAAGATCAGGGGACTCGTCAGTTGTAATACTGAATACTTCATTGGTGACACTGATCAGCACTTAGATAGTGGGACAATCGGATGGTAGTGTGACCATCGTTGTGGCGATTATTCAGTCGAGCTGACCGCGCCCAAGTGTGCGACACTCTATCTAATTAAATAAACCAAAGAAAAAAAAAGCATACACCGATCAACTGGCAATACTACATATGATCAGCCTCTCGGGTCGAACATTGACAAGATTGAGATGCGGGCAACGTCGCATAGGTCGTCAAAGGACCCAGATGGATTAGGTGGGTTCGACGCCCCATTGGCTAGGCCAAGACATCTTTGAATCGCTTTCTGCTCATCCGGGATAGGGGACGCGTCATGGGCAATTTTTTCGGCCATTTCTGAAGCCCATCCGCTTCGCTAGCCAGGCAGAAACCACGTGACATACAAGTCATACCGCGTAATCACCCAAGAAATGGTGCAGGAATACCCCGACAATTCGACATTGAGTCCTTGGGCTTCGCTAGATTGCCTGCTACAGTACTTCGGTTCCGAGACCATTGGGCTTAAATGCTAGCGTGCCATTATGGGTGTAGAGTTATTGTTAGTCGTACTGGTTGAATTCCTTATAAGGAAAGAAGAAGACGGAAAAGAGCAAAACTACTGATTCAGGCAGTTTGGGTTGAGGCTCTGTACTTAGTATTCTTGATGCGCACAGTACTGCGGCGCGTGGCGGTAACACGACAGCTGGCCGCAGGAGATTATCTGAATGATCAATCGGGCCGGCAAAAAGGACAGGGTAAGTAGATCTATTCCCGAGTTCTTAATTCTTGGCCAACTGGCAATCGTCAGCCCAATTTACCAATTGCGATGTAGTGTATATATTTAGTTGCAGCCTTGCGTGTTGTGCCTTGATATGTGTAAAAGGATAAGAAGCTTCCGAGGAGTTACTGTAGGCTAGTTTGCTGATCAACAATCTTTGATCGAATCCTATCGAGGCGACTTGTTTCGTATATGGCAGCTGCCTAATACATAAGAAAGGGGTCCTATAAACTTTCAGGGGTTATATCCGATCTAATAGTTGTAGGTTGCGTAAGAGCCAATATAGATCTGAAAAAGCGTGTGGCTTACTTAGATAGCGGAACGTCGAGTGCAGCATGCACTTAAGGGAATTGCGCACCTAAGACGATAACATTGTTATAACATTGCTACCAAGACTTTTACAGACAAGTTAGATTCGGATCCGTATTCGCCCGTGGCATGATACGATATGCTTAGTTTAACTTGGTTGCAGTTGTAGGTAAAATAAGTCTTGGCTTGTTTCCACTTAGACCCTTCAGTGGGGCTATGCTTACGATTCTGTGACTTGGCTCAGCCACTGGGAGTCGGATTAACCGCCTCAGCCACGAGAACTATACCGACGAACTGCATAGAAAACCTCGAATCGTGCATGTTGTCACGGTTTATTACTATGGTTAAATACAACTCTTCAAGTTCTTCTGGTCCCACCCCCAGATCAACAAGTTCTTTTATCCACATCTCGGGTGTGACAAATTCCCTGTAA
This sequence comes from Xylaria cubensis, assembly GCA_022385715.1. Taxonomy (NCBI): domain Eukaryota; kingdom Fungi; phylum Ascomycota; class Sordariomycetes; order Xylariales; family Xylariaceae; genus Xylaria; species Xylaria cubensis. The sequence goes on along the minus strand of MU279125.1, from coordinate 43,883 downwards.
TACTAAATAAGGTACGGTACACTTACATTGTGAGTCTGGTGGCGTCGTGGTGTCAGATACATATACCGGAATGCTGCAGCGGACAGGTAAGCTCTCGTCGTTGTTGTCGACGATTCATATTGATGCTGACGCGCAGGCTCTGATTATTGGGCCGACATGCAACTTTATCTTCTTAATACGCTGTTGAAACAGACCGGGGATAGAATATTCATAGGGTCGTTAAGGTCGGGATACCGACAAAGAAGAGACAGAAGTGGGTGCCAACCGCAATGATTGGACAAAGGGTCTAAGAGAGACGCGCGTCACCCAGATCAAAGCCGAAAGGGGAGGTGGGGAGGTGGTGGAGGCTTTCCGCACATGTTAGCGTGGGCCAGCGTCGTGTATTTTATGTAGAAGTGGTGGTTCTGCAGTGGTACGTGCGTAAGTAAGGTGCGGTGCAGGCAGGACGTTACAGCAGGCCTACGCCAGCAAGGTCCATCGGTTACCATCCATCGCAACACGCACACCACATGCGCAGCAGGCCAACGTAGTCCGCTCCACATTTTCAATACCTACTTTGTGGCATACGTATGTACACTTTACACTTCCTTCCTAACATTAATTATACTCTATACCGGCAGACTGGCATATGCCAGGTCCATTGTCTGGGCCTATTCAGCGTTGTCTGTTTGTACCTAGATACCTCTCTAGGCGACTCGGAGTCGGCGCAGAAGTCGGTACAGAAAACGTCGGTACCACTGCGACACCCTGCACGACGACGCTCGCAACCCTTGTCCTGTGCCGTCCCCACCGGCATCGTCCATTTAGATCAAGAGATCAGGGCCCCATCCCCGTCGCTCGCCCGTCCTCTCGACATCTCGATTGTCCATTATCTCGTCAAAACTCGCCATCTTTCCCTCCCATCCCCCTGTAGACACTACCTAATTCTTGTCCCCTCCCCGTTCCGCCGCCCCATCTTTCTCGACACTACCTCCCCTACCCTGAGTCCGCCTTGTCTTGTCCCAAACTCATTGTGGTTGTCACTGTCAGTCGTTCGCAGTCGCAGTCGTAGTCGTAGTTGTTGCCGCCTACCTACCCACGTCTGCCCCGATCCTATTACGCTTAATTCGCCTATATTCCTACCTACCTATTTACAAATCTATATCCATATCCACATTCATCACCACTTCCAACTACTAACCTTCCCTGTCGACCGACTGATCGATTCCCTTCCCGAGGCGAGACTCCTGTTCTGAACGAACGGAAAACGATATACCTAGAGCCTAGAAACGAATAACAAGAGACGCCAACGAATGTCGTCGCGCGCCTATTTCGAGTGGTAGGGGAGACTGGCTGGCTGCCTTGGCCAATCCACGCAGTTGAGCAAGCAAAAAATCATCCGACGACCTCTGCTCTCTCCTGCGCAACCACGAGCCATATCGCCTTCTCGATTACTTACCTGTCCCTCTTCGACTGCTGTACCTGTGTCCGACTCTTACCCGAGTCGTTAATCGTATCATAATGGCTGGCCGCTCCAATGCCCCCGACGGCAGCGACCTGGGCGAGGAATGGGCCCGCGATCTACGCCTTCAATTCGAGCAACTCATGAACTCCAAACGACTGCACGACTTCCAGCAGTCTCGATCACAGCGAGCTCGACTTCAATCGCCCACGCCCAGGGAACGAGCTTCGTCCTCGAATCTTCGCCCTCCGCCCTCGACACCAGACGGTAGGCCGTCTACATCCCACAGCCAAGGTCATGCTTCATCGTCTACGCTTCCGTCATACTCCTCTCTGCGCCATCTACCCTTAATACCTACAGCACCTGCGCCGCACGATCAGTCGTCTCAGAAGTTTCGCAGTCTACTTCTCGCATTATCACAAACCCCGACCAAGTACGAGAATCCGGGGCTACTAGACGAAGCCCTGCAGACGATACCCTTAGACAGGATATACAGCGAGGCCGAAGAAGAATCTCAAGTCTTGCAAGCCGAAGCCGAAAGTATGGGCGATGGTCGTAAGGCCGAATGGGGCTACCAGGATTGTGTCATCAAGGCGTTATTAAGGTTTGTGTTACCACGAATAATCCCTTGATGCGTGGCTGTTTTGTGATGCTAATTTGGTATGACTATAGATGGTTTAGGCGGTCTTTTTTCTCATGGGTGAACAACCCGCCATGCTCTGTCTGCATGTCACCGACTGTTGCGAAGGGTATGACCCAACCTACACCAGAGGAAAGCGCGTGTGGCGCCATGAGAGTCGAGCTATACCAGTGTTCGAATTCGTCGTGCACTGCTTACGAGCGCTTCCCACGATATAGCGATGTGTGGCGCTTGCTACAGACAAGACGCGGTCGATGCGGTGAATGGGCGAATTGCTTTAGTATGCTGTGTCGCGCCGTTGGTGGTCGCGTACGGTGGGTGTGGAACGCCGAGGACCACGTCTGGACTGAGGTGTATTCGGAGCATAAGCAACGATGGGTCCATGTAGATTCGTGCGAAGAATCTTGGGATAACCCACGACTCTATGCCGAGGGATGGGGTAAGCAAATGTCGTATTGCATCGCTTTCAGCATAGATGGCGCCACCGACGTTACCCGCCGATACGTACGCAAGAGCGAGCACGCCCGCGAACGAAACAAATGCCCCGAGGAGGTAATGCTTTACATTATGCAAGAAATCAAGAACCTCCGACGAAGTAATTTGAGTAAAGAGGACCGATTCAGATTAGAGAAGGAGGATTCGAAAGAAGATCGCGAATTAAGAGGCTACGTTGTCGCTTCTATCACACAAGCCGTCACGAGAATGGTACCAGGTTCTTCTAGCTCATCAAGTAGCAATCAGCGGGAAGCGACCCGGTTTAGGGCCAACGACGACCAGAAATTGCCTGCAGAGCAACCTGGTCGACAGAGTGGCAATGCCGAGTGGGTTTCCGCCCGCGGAGAGAACGGTCGACGTAACCAACACCAGCCCCATGATCCTCATACTCGTCGTGAAGACCGTCCATGATATCGTCATGTGAGAGACGAACCATTAAAGATGAGCGTCCGTTTCGCCGTTATACCGACAACGGATGTTCAAAAACTCGAGTATACGAGTTCCCGGAGTAACACAATTGCTGTCTTGAATTCATATTCCACCTTCAATCAGCCTCACGTGACTCTGCCATCCGAGTCAAAAATTGGTCTCAACGGAGCTCAGAAGCAGGTGCAGTGCGCTAACACGAAACACCATGTCAAGTCACCGCAGTGGTTATGCAAGAGGGCTCCTCCGCCTAGGCTTTACCGATATAGACATACACAACTTAATCACGGATGCCGCGACACAACCGAAGCAGTAGCGGCTACTGTTGGACACACTTTACATTCTTGAACTTGAAACTTTTACACAGTGCATCTCGCCACAATCATTTCATATTTCTGAAGGCTCTTGATTCCGAGCATCTCAGTGCATGAATTTAACGACCAAGTCACGGCCTTATCATCGACCTATCGATCCTACGATCTACCGACTTACCGATTTACCTATCACGAAACCTCTTATTCTCGTTTGTTTTATAGTCAAGCGCACACTGTTAATCAGACATTGCGACCTGACACATTATTTGTACCTTCTACAATACCTACTTTTGATCGACTTTGACCGTTTTCATTTGTCACGGCTATTGATGCTGTGGTATAACATCCAGCACTATATATATATGCATTGGACAAAATCAACGGCGTCACGGGGAGGGGATTCTGGGCGAGGCAGCATCGTACATATTTTGTCTTTCTAATCTTGGAGATTTGGATAGGATGGAGAAGAAGGCGGATCTCTCTGGCCATCCTGGCGTTCCGGATATCTGCATGGGGCGGAAAATATGGACGGATTGACGACGTTCATGGACGACGTCCGCTATTGGCGGGGGCGGGTGTTTTTGCATATTGTTGTGTATCACTATCAAAAGAATTGGAGGTGACTTCGAATACAACTAGGCGGCAGATGGTTATCAACGTCCGGGGATAAACTCCCGAGATGACTGTCTAACCGATGATAAATTCATCGCTGTTTTTTTCAATATCAGAATAGACCAGTATATTGATTCGCGTTCTGTCAACTGCGTTGCACTTTCGAAGCGCTTGGTACATGGTTTCATTCGCATCATTTATTGTACACCGACTGCCTGTCTTGGAATCATCCAGCCGCAGAAGGATAATAGAATGATGCGGCTATTGCTGGGATCTTAGGCTAGGCTGCTCGACTTCTCCAACGGCTGCGCACGCGGACGTGGTGGGTGAATTGCAACATACTTCTCCAACGCCGCATCTATCATATATCCAGTTCGTGGGGGTTCGTGGCTTATCTGCGATAGTTCGTAGGAGGCTCATTTGGATATATGAGGTGCAGCAATCTATAAGATAAGGGAACATGATTGTTTTTTGCTATCTTCTAGATAGATGATAGATGTCTGTCTTCGATATTTTTCCAGACAACTCATACATACATATCATGATGCTTGCTACGTCTATCTATCTATCTATCACAGCACTCGCTAAACAATTTATCTATCTACCCTCTTCGACCGTCCTCGCTTGGGTATCTAGACAGTTAATTGATATAGATTTACACCGAGAGCGCAAAGGTCGGGGAGTCGTAATTGTAACTCATATGCGTATGCATGCAATCGGCCTGCCACGGTAAAGTAACATTTCCAAGGCATCTCTGCAGACGCGATTGCGTTTGCGTCACCCCCTTTTAGGTTCCTGGTGCATTGTTATCCATCCAACCGGCTCGGAAGCTGGGCCGAGCCCCGACGTTTCAGTCGCTGGATGGTTGGGATGCCATACCTATTTACGTGGTTACAGAAGGATTTCTTTGAGGGGCAGAGGTAGTACTATCTATGCTGGGGGCTTGAAATGGCGAGGTCGCGTTTGGCGGCTTATTGTTTGTTGTTTGTTGTTTGAAATGGGAAATGTGTCAAGTCGATTGATTGATAAACAGGAGATGATGTCTCTGCTCAATTGAGCAGAGAGGCTTAGATTACAAGGCTATCGTGGCCTTTCCTTAAGCTTTTGTTCCGGGTATGCCTCCTGGTTGGGGGTTGACGCTATGGCTGCGTAACGTGCTGTGTTAGATTGTTCCTGCATTCTAGTGATAACCTCAAGGTATATTTTAGAGATGTGCCATCACACAATTGTTCTATAGCACTTCTGTCGATTCGGTGAGCTTATTCATCATAAACTTTACTACCAATTGTCATGGTATACGTGGTGATGCATTGCGTTATGAAAGGCGCGAGCACGCGTCATGAGCATTCTGAGTAAGCATGAGCCTATGTTTTCGCGATGAAAAGATTATAATTAACATTTGATGACATGTGACATTCATCTCTATTCAATTTTATTGTGCTTTCATATGCGATTAGACCTTCTCAATAAGAGTTCCGGTCTTAGTCGAAGCCTTTAGCAAGGCCCCAGTTGCTGACATACCCGCCTCATGCCTCACTTATCGTGCATCGGCCTTCTGCCCCCTCCAAGCCTTCTCCTTCCTGGCCGACTTATACTACTCGACAAAGAGTAATTTTAAGGCCCATCTTCTGGCATGGGGAGCCTAAGCTCGTCGAGCAAGTTGGCAGGCTATGAAAGTTGTATAATTGGACTGCTGTATTGGCGGTCTGGTGAAGTTTAAGAAGCAGACGAGGGGCGGGGGGTGTGAGGAACTGTTTGGAAGTCGTAGCAGGAAGTTCGAGGTGAGAACCAAGTAGACGCGTACCCTTTCTGAGGAATAAACGCGTCTTTACACATTATTAGAGTACATGCACGCGTACTTAGATTTGTAACGAAGTTTGGATACATAAGGAGGATCTTTTAAGTCTGGAAGATAAGGAGATAACTTGGCACTGATCAATCTGAGAGAGTTTAGCATTAGGGATAATGTGATTAAGTTCATTGGCGCAAAGCGCTGTCTTTTAGCATACGAGTATCAAACACAGCAAGAATTTTATACTATACATCGGTATCCCTATTCATCGCTGTCAATGCTCAGACTCACCCTCCCCCGCGTATCTATCAGACAGATCCATCTCAAAGAGCGGCCGTTCGACAAGAGCCACTTCCAGTGCCTTTGGGTTGGCGCTGTGTAATGTGACCTGCAAAGAAGCACCATCCTGCTGCTCTTCTATCTCACCACCTAGAGGTACAATGCCTAGAATTGGCCGATATTTGAATGTGTACCAAAAAGCAGGACCTTCCCTTTGTTGGGACTCCTGGGTAGCATTTCCCTGGGTACCCCTGAGAACTGCTAATTCCCCCTGAACTTCATCGTCCGACTCGTCGCTCTCGCTGTCTGCGGCGTGGCTCGTATCGTCTTCATCTATCGGATCGAGAACAGGCCCATCGGTTGGCAGTTCTTCCGTTTCTTCTCCCTGAATATAACGAAGTACCTTCGTTGGACCTGCAGCCCCAGTCGTCATCTTATTACCAGCACCACTATCAGGACCTCGCTTTCGTTTTCGTCCTTGTGCTACCAACTCATTCCCTGTCACCGGGCTAGTCGCGGTAGGTTCCGCTAGATCTTGCGTTGTATCAATCATGAAGAGGTACGTATTTCCGTATAGCCATACCCTGTCGCCAGACCAGAGCGCTCCCTTAACAAGATCCCGAATGTCTCTGAATTCTGGAGGGAATCTGGAGATAGGGTTGCGCCTGGACCAGGCGGTAAGAGATCCGATAGTGGGATGTACAAGGATTATTTGGGGTTTAGAGGTAACGGCTAGCAAAGTATAGTCATCTAATACATCGTTCTCCGCTGTTGTGGTTGTAGAGGGGATATGATTAGAGAACGACAAGACCGTGGGAGCAGCGTGTAATTTCGGGATCAATGAGGTGTTAGGGTTTCGCCTCCATCGAATACCTTCTGTTATATCCGCATCGTCTTCGTTGTCGCTGTCCGAGCTATCATCCAAAACGTCGGCAGCGCCGTTTTCCTCGTTCTGTAATATCTGGGGTTGTCGACTAAGAACCCATGTATCGATATAACCAGCTAGATCCGCAACGGCTAACATTCGGCTATCTGGAGAGAAGGTTGCCTGTGTGATTGTCCTATCATATTGTCCAAGGCCACCCATAGCACTTTGCTTGGGTATCTGTCGTCTAAGGCGTTGTAATCGAATGGTCTTTGGATGAATTATAGGCTTCTCTGACGAATCGACAGATTGCTGGACACGTAAAAGTGATACGATGTTTCCGGCCTGCACTAAACACACCCACTGGCTGTCTGGAGATATTACGGTCCGCGTCGCGCCTTTGGTTGCGATTTCTCCGTTCAATTCTACTTTCGATATTTTGAGTTCATCCCAACGAACACCATCGCGAGGCTTGAGATGAAATGCTTTGATGTCGGACGTGGTAGAAACCACGAGCAGAGATCCATCAGCACTGATAGATGCCGCTGTGATATTTGCTTCGCCTTTTATCAATACACGAGCTAGAAGTTTTCGGTTCTTGGCCACATTGTGGTCGTCGGTCGGCTGGTTTGTTAAGTCTCCTAACGAAGTTGGAAGTCGCCAAATAGAGACTTCGCGATCCCACCAACTGATGATTAATCGGCTCTTATATGCGCTCTGTAAGGGTGGATCTTGAGGTAGCGATGATAAGGCGCGATGGTTTTCCATGCCGGCTTTTTGGAGGGGCATAACAATAGGAGTGGCGTCGGGTCCTGAATGCTAGTCAGTGTCATACTTATCAATGTCAAGAGAAAAGATGCGCACCTCCTGAAACCACGATACTCATACCTTGGCCTTCAAATGAGGCCATCGTTTTAACATCGTGATGGTGATACCTTCTGTGGAACACCTTGGCCCATCTTGATCCAGACCCAGCAGTTTTCCTATACACAGCAGTTCGGCGATCCATACCTCCTGTTACAATGGTAGAACCGTCAGCGCTCGTGACGAGAGAGAGAATGTCAGAGCTATGCCCTTTGAGTCTCTGAGCTTGCGTATAGGTGCTCCCATCCCAAATACAAAGCTCGCCAGTCGAATCGCCGGAAACGATGTCTCCTCCATCAAGGCACTTCACGCACCAAGCGATGATTTCCTTGGCACCGTTGGCAAGATCCGAACCCAGTGTCATCTTGGCGAGTGTCGTACCGTTTCGCATGTCGTATACGAGGATACAGCTTTGGGACGTGCCGACCACAACGGTATTGCGGTTTTTGAAAGCAATGCTGACCATCTTAGTCTTCTTAGAAGAAGCTCTCGCGAGAACACGATCGTAACGGAGTTCGCCGTCATCGATGTCGTATAAGACCAAGCTCCCATCCATGGTACCGGCTACAAGTTTCTTGCCGGTGTTATAGATCTTCGTTTTGGCCTTGTCGCCAGCCTTTCCTGGGACAATGAATGGCTGAACTCCAAGACACCAGATATCGCCATGTGTGCCGCTTGACTGGTGCTTTGGCCGACACTTCTCGAGATCCCACTCGGTGATGGTGCTCGAGTAGCCAAAGCTAAACAGTCTTAGGCGGCCAGGGATCTTCTTGCCATCCTGAAGCGTCTGTTCAGGCTCCGTTACCCAAACCAGTCCATCTATATCTTGTTAGTCCAGTATGGATGTTCCAAGATTAGGGTGACTTGCCCACTGTGCGGTCCTTCCCTCCGCGTATTATCGTTTCTTGGTGCCATGACCCACCGAGGGGGCTCCAGATCTCGATATCACCGGAAGCACGGCCGATAGCTAAGCGAATAGGCACATTCTTTTTGAGGGCGACAGGCTGGGAGAAGGCGACACAATTGATAGGCGCTGGATTGTAAGGTACATATCTGATGCGATGAATATCCATTGTTGCGACTGAAATCCGGCGCGCCGCCACCTCGACGGTGATGCGGTATCGAAAAAGCTAGGTAAGTCCGCAGCCAAACATAGATCTATCTAATCTAAAGAAGATGGGATCTTAAGCTTCAGGGGAAACTCGTCGCTCAATTATGCGTGTATCGCCAAACCCGAGTTCAGGTGAGTGATCTTCAGAGTATGAACTTTTTTTTAATTCTGCCAGCTAGATGGGGAGCTGGAGCCCCTGCATCCCCATTGCCCCACCCAATTCATACTCACCGCCTTCTTTAATTGGATTAGCATCCGCATCCACAATCTTATCCACACCCGCATTTAACTGGGCCTCTTTCAATCAGTTCTCTTCATATCATAGTAACCTTAGTCGATTAACTACCTCAAGCACACAGGTTCAGGTGTATTGAGACTGGAATCAGATTTTATAAGCTCAGTCTCATTAATATAAATATAACTCCATTACTCATGGTCTTAACTTATTTTGTACAGGAAACTGACTTGTTAGTATGATGCGCTATTTGAATAAGCATTATGAGATTACCTGTCTTGCCTGTCACGTTCTCTAATGGAGCTGCCCTGAAATATAGGTTCAATATGGATCAGGTCGATTCGCTGTTGAAACACTGCTCGCAGGCATAAAAGCCACTACTTTCATATCACCTTATCAATAGATCTTACGAGCAGAGTAGGCATAAAACGACTAGTTTCCAATAGAAGCTGACGTACCGAATAGGAATTCAACAAGGTATGTTCTGATTTATTACTTAAAAGTCCGATGGCAATAGATCTATGCGTCGCTCCCACCAAGAGCGCACAATGTACAGTATTTGCAGTTAAGGGGTAGTTGTATCTTCCAACATCTTGAACAAGTATTGTTATTATATACCCTTAAGCTTGAGTAACACAGCTTAAAACTCATCGTAGTGTATGAGAGCCACTGTATGGATAAAGTGGAGTTTATTGTCTTACATGCTAACGCCATCACTAAACAAGTAAATTCCGTAGAGGTCCAATTGCTTTATTGCCTTCAACATGCATTTTGAGTTGCGTTATCAAAACATCCGTGTACTGATGCCCTGGTGGCATATGTCTATTCCCGATCAATTATCGTGGCCAGGGCCATTGCTCAATTAGCACTACCGCTATGGTCTCAGCTGTCAGCGCTCAACGACCTATTTCTACGGAGCATCTGTTAATAAGAGGCCATGATACGATGAAATATTAAACATGGTAAAAACCGAATGTCCCAACGACAAGTACATTACATGTGGATGTAGCCGTTTTAATAGCGAAATACTGGTACGTACGGTGTTCCCCGTAAATGATTTGATAATATGCTATTTTAGGAATTGATGATAGTCGTCAGGATGAAGCTTACTTAGGTCTTAGCGCGCTGTGGTGCCACGATCATATCCAAAACATGCTAGACTGCCGGCAATTCAGAGGCTAACCCCCAGCTTCAAGGTTTCCAGAAATTTGGTAATTTAACGCATTACTAAATATAATAAATGCTATTCCTTTCATAGGAGGAGGCTAGTCGAATTCGCAGCAATTTGATCGTTAAGCACTGATTTAGTATGCCATGAGCTTAGATCTCATACCCTTTTGGTCTGTATGAAACCGAACGATCGAAAACGCAGGCAAATGAAGAGGATCCTTCATGAGGTCAGCACGATCTCCGTAGCACAACATCTTTATCGTATGTTCAGCGATCTCAGACATTATATAAACACAATGTTACCCAGCACAACCTTTCGAGCCATGACTTTGACTGCCAAATACCCCAACCCATCCTCACATCCTCCGAAGTAGATCCCTGTCGTCCCGAAGATGCCATCAACAACGATACCCAGGCGAACCTCCATAAGCTCCCTTGCGAGCGCAAAGACGCTCGTCGAAGAAGAGCGTGACGAAGAGCATCACGAGGAACGTCGCACGGAACCCCAGCCACAAACCAGAACTCATAAGCGGAACAAAGCCAGCCAGAGCATTGCACGAATCGGAAAACGCATGTCTTGGCAAGGCGTAGACCCCAGTACCCTTGCGAAGATATTCAGATCGTTTCCTTGCTAGGCAAATACCATACCGCACGCGATGGGCCTTTTCGCGTCGTCATACCACCAACATTGACGAGCCACCTCTCTACCTGCGCTGGAAATCAGCAGAGTTACCTCGATCATTCCCGCTCCTGAATAGAAATAAGCTCAAACAGCACCAATATTCTCCAGCCGAAACCGGAGCTATGATCGGCGTCGGCTTGAACGGATAGTGAAGGTGTCGCCGGTATCCCGTCCCCGTCGCATTTCAACATCATCTACGAACACTCTGAATCCGTCACGTATCGGCTCCTTGCATCTTGGCTTGCAATCGGTACCAGGTTATGGTCATGCAGCCTATTGAGCTTTGTCGTTCTTTCAGACTGCGTTTGCCGTTCGAATACATCACGCCAAGACTACCACGGACGACGGCATGATTCTATGAAATGAGCAGAACAATCGACATCTCTAAAACCAGAGATGTGCTTTGAAGTTGGATAAAGCGGTTGATAAGAGTACGGAATAATGAATTACGAGATAAAATGAAGATGATAGATGACCTGGTCTTGAGGTCATGACGTTCAGGAACCGAGTATTTACTAATTGACTACGCGTATCTCGTACCGATCATTCGGGCTTCGCCAAGCCACGTGGCCAGGTAAATTATCTATTTATCATATGATGATGTATCGATCCAGATCCGGATCGGCGGGTAGTATCGTGTTTCAAAATAGCTTGCCGCGTGTCGCATTCACTCATACTCAGCCCTATGAGGGTTACGATGAGCTGGCATCAGGATTTATGGCACGAGGGTGTATTTATGTCCTAGACTTAAGGTAGCAGGTTAGCGAAATATAGTGGCAGTAAAACAACAGGATTAGGGGTAACGGAGCTCGATCCACCGATACTACCACCGACAACCAGTGGGATTAAAGCTTCGGTCCCGAGCGTTACTAAGACCTCAATACGGCGTGTACGTAACTGAAATCCTTTCAGGTTTCTGAAACGAACTTATAGAGACAACCTCCTTCATTGAAAGTCCGCCTTGCCACCAAAAGACATCATGTCCGTCTCTGGAGAGGGGTCACCGACCGACGCCCGCCGATCCTAACTCATTTCGGCATCACAATCCGCCGAGGGTCGCCCGCTGAGCTGCCTCATAGAGCTATTTAGTGTTGATTTCCCCCGGATTTCCCCTAATGCTAATGTGCGCTTATGTAGCAATGAAGGGATCGCGCTGGCAGACGCCTATATGAATGGCTTCAGAAGTGACGTTAATAGGGCCATTTCTTGCTCGGCGAAGTCTCGTACAGCCTCAAGGGAGTTGCGAATGAGACGCTAGTCATGGAGTTTTCCCCGAAGTGACCATTAGGGGGTTGGGGGCGTTGACATCGACGGGTATAAACTTCGCGATTGAGAACTGCTCTTTCATTTTTTTTTTTTGTTCGTCATGGAGTAGTGCTATAACTTCTGTGCTTGAACAACGCGACAACGAATGTCCATGATGCATAGCATCTTGAAATCCGCCCTCGCGCTACTAGCAGCGAGCTCCAGTCTGCTAGGCACAGCAGCTGAAGCCAAATTGGTGTTCGCACATTATCTGGTAATCGCCGCTAATATTTGTCACCTCTCTCGTATCCTGTGCTAACTGACATCCAGGTCGGAGGCATAGACCCCAACTCAGACCATGCGCAGCAAGACATCCAACAAGCAGCAGCAGCGGGCTTCGACGCCTTCGCGCTGAATATCGGCGCGCCCGGTGCAGACTGGCTGAAAAGCGCAGTAACCCAACTCTTCAACTATGCCGACTCGAGGAATGACTTCAAGCTCTTCTTCAGTTTCGACTTCTACCAGGAGGGCGACATAAATGCGCACGCGGCCCTGTACACGCAATTCGCTAACCGCGCGTCATACTTGCGCTACGGCAACGCTAACCAACCGGTCGTGTCCTCGTTTAGCGGGGGTAACATCGGCGTGGACGCCTGGAGGAACTTCAAGACGGCGAATAACGTCTACCTTATCCCCAACCCCGAAGCGGACGGCAATTACTACAGTCAGCCTGCGACGTTTTTCCAGAACTGGGGCAATGCCATCGACGGTGTATTCAGCTGGGAGACGAACTGGCCCGATGTGTCCGACACACCTGGAACTAATGTGTCGTCGGCGCGCGACGCGGCAGTCAAACAAGCGGCCGACAGTGTTGGCAAGACGTATGTTATGGGTATGTAGAAGCTGGCATTGTTCTCCGTACTACTTTGAGCATATGTGATTGATATGTCTTAGGTTTATCTACGCTCCAGTACAAGCACTGCTGCGGAGACTCATGGTACCGCAACGGCGAGACAACTCTGCTGGAGCGCATGAATCAGATCTTGAAGCTGTCGCCAGAGTTCACAGAGGTGATCACCTGGGTAAGCAAGCTACCCCCTCCATTCATCCCTTCTCCTCTAGAATCCTATCTATCTAGCGTATCCAAGCTCAATCTATGACTAACCCGTTCCTAGAACGATGCCGGTGAGAGCCATTACATTGGCCCTTCTTGGCCCGAAACTGTGACGCCGGAAATCCTCCAGTATGGAGATACTGACGAGAACCCACACACTGGATGGCAGCCGCTGATCTCCTCTTTCATCAACGCTTACAAAACCGGTGCGTCGGACACGAGCGCTTTGGTTCCCGCGAATGGGGCGTCTTTTGCCGGCGCCGTATGGTACCGCGGCGTTCTGAAGTCTTGTCTCAACAACGGAGGCGACGGCACACCTCGTGGAAGTGGCGGGGCCAGCGATACTATCGTCTATGCCGTCGTTCTGCCAGCTAATAGCCAAGGCTTCCAAGTTCGCGTGTCTAGTGGAGGACAAGTCCTCGCGACACAGTCTCTGGCGGCTGGGTTGAGTTACAACTCGATTGAGGGCCTGAGAACGGGTGCGCAGCTACTTGAACTGCTTGACGGAAGTGGTAATGTGGTCGCGAAGGCTGCCAGCAAGGTGGATGTTTCGGACCAACCGACAAATGGATTCTGCAACTTTAATTATTATGTTTCTGGTTTGGAATAGAAACGTAACTCGCCTACCTGCATTGCATTAGACACATCGCAGTGAGGTATGGCAAGGAAAACCTGTTGTTAAGAGCAAACTCCTAGACTACGCCAGTGAACCTAACGATGTGATACTCGCGCAGAAACATTTGATACGTATGAACCGTTCAAGAGAAATTCTATCAGTGCACTCGGATGGGTGGTTCTCTAATCGGTCGTGTTATTTTATTCAAGTCAGGGAACCGTCGTGCCGCTCGGAAAACCCGAAGAAACCAGTAAGACTATCATCCAAGTCTAATGTGTATGAAGTAGCATCGTCGTGGCCCAGCTCATGGGCTTGATCAGGCATTAATTCTCTGTTAGTCATATTGGCTTCGTGGCTCTCTGCAACGGTGGAAACAGGCGTAGCCATCGTAGCTCGATGCAGCTGGAAGGGATTGATCGATGTTTCAAGCATGCTAGAAATTGAGCGGGCCGAGAATTCCGGGAAATCCGAGTCTAGTAGCGATGGTTGAATCATCGATGATGATTCGAGCGGCTCTTGCTCATCCGCCAAATAATTGTTTACCGTCTGAAGATGGGCTTCAGAATCTTCCCCTACATTGAAAATGCTGTGATCACCAGACCGCAACACAAAACTAATGAAGTGGCATAACAGATATTTCAATGGATCGGTGCACCAGGGCAGGGGCGCCGGCATGGAATTTCCGGCGATTACTCGGTATATGTCGACCCATTTCCCACTCTGTGACTTCAACCGGTCAGCTGAAATGGATTTTATGGCTTCCAACCTCTCGGTTGTGACAGCACACAATCTGAGGTTCCGTATTATGCACCGTTGTTCTCTAAGATGTGCATCGCGATCACTTAACGTGTCGAAGTTGACTCCGCAAATTGCGCAATCACACTTCACGCTCTCATAGTGTTGTCTCTCCAAGTGCTGCGCAACATGACTGATTTTTCCGAAGCTGCTGAAACCGCACCGGAGATGTTTATGTGGACAGCACATGAAAAAAGGACAAGCTAATTTTGGAGTTGAACCAAGAGCATTGCAGACTTTCTTTTTCGATGACTCTCCCGGAGGGTCGGACATGTCATCGGACTCATAATCATTTTGCTTCTGCCTCTCGCGTTTGCCTTTGCCACGAGTATGTCTCCCGCATGTCTTTGAACTTTGTTTCGTGCCCGTTGAAGTATACTCAGGTGTCGCGGACGTCGAGGGGCCGGTTCCAGACGCGTAAGAATAGAGGGGAGTAGGGCGCTCTTCCAATCGGTTCGTTGGGCGGGGTGCGAGGAAGGGCTTCCCTGTCTACCTAGCCGAGTTAGTAATCTGGCGAACTCAAGGGTAATGGCATATATGAATACTTGCCCTTTTAAAGGACTCAGTCGTGGGTTCCGAGAAAATACCTTGCTGCTTGGAGGTGGTCCCGTTGGTGACTGACAGTGATTCCTGCGGCGAGGTGATTCGTGAAAGGCAAGATTGTGGTGTAATAGGAATTCTCTTCTGGAGGTCTTCTCCGTGGGCCGGAACAGCTTCCACAACTGTTCCTGCCATTAAGTCGTCTCTACCACCGCCGACACAATTGCTAAAGTGTTATTTCAGGGAGGAGAGTAATGGAAGTAAGACAATCTCTCTGGACGCCTCGATTTGTGGCACATCTTAGGTGTCTTGGGCGCCATACCAGAGCAGGCTGCGTGGTACCCTCCCTCATGGCACAAATGTGACCCGGATCCTTATAATACACAGACCTAAGTCTACGAATCTCGTGTCTATGTAGGGTGAGGGGGTTCCTGCGGCCAGTCACGGCATCCCAAAAACGCCAACGGCCTGCAAGTATGATTCGTCAAAACCATGCAGCTCTCTGGCGCGTAAATTTGCTATTTTCAAAATGACATATTCACGATGGCTAGTACAATGTTAGATTGTAAACTATTTTATCCTTTCGTGTTCATTTTGTATATATTATAGGCTAAGTAATCTAGGTGATGTTCTGCCAGCCTTTAATATATGTTAGCACCAAGTACGATGCTTAGTCAACTCTTCTAACCCGCCCTTAGCACCTTGGTAGCAAGGTCTATTACCACGGGGGAGCAGTGCATACATCACGACACATTTGTGACTGACTGTTGGGGAATCGCTCTGTTGGAGCGCTCGTCACAATTGTAGCTTGTCGTAGACCCGTGCAGCTGACATTTGTCTGATATCCATATCATCAACTACTCAAATGTATCTTTTTCTCTTCGCAAGAGGTAGACCTCGATGTGCATTAAAACCCATCACTTTCGCTTGGATATTTAGAGTCACCGACATAAGTACTCAGAAACGTCGAAAGAAACATCACGAACTTTCGACATCCAAAAAACATGAAGGGTATGCAAGCTCAGTCAGGCAAACCAAAGACACCATTGCTTGCTTGCAGGGTGCCAGACCATAACCGGTATGGTTGTTCTTTTTAAGACAAACTTGAGCCTTACTAACCCCTATGAAAGTTCCAAGCTTTCAAAAGACAATCGAGCAGCCAGGAACAATCAAATAGAGACCTGGAGAAAAGATGCCGATTCGCCAATTACCAGGTCTCTTTTATATGGGGAAGTTCATGTATCATTAGAGTCACGCTTATCCAAGGGAGTGGATAAGGCAAATATCGCCATTGAAGAGTTCAGTCGTAGATGGTGTGGATAGTTATATGCTCTAGAGGATCTATGGCCCTGGCAGTAACTAATGTGGTTTTGGAAGGAGGGAAATTTGCTGCCCGGGGCACTTAATAATGCAGAGGTGACTTCTACTGGTCATGTACTTCCGGTAGTGAGTGTCAGAGGTATGCTAGAGCCATCAATGAGTAACCCTTTTCCTGTTGCGCGAAATGGCGAGTAGCGTAACAGCGCATGTATTTTAATTCCGATGGATGCAATGTATATGGGCTGAGTAGTGGCTTAAAAACGCTTAGAGATTACCCCTCATTGTAAATAGAATTTCTTCAGGTGATATTGGCTGCAGCTGAAAAAGACCAACATCTAGCAAGAATTGAAACATAGAACACAAGTATAAATATGTTGATGCATACGATATCCATGTATAATTCCAAGGGAAACTTCTACCTACACAAGTGAAGTTGTTTAAACTGGTCAGTGGGGGGCCACCTTCTCCCTTTCATTGTGGAAACAAAGCCGCTGCCTTTAAGATGTTTCTTGATGGTCAAGCCATACAGGATGGGCCATGGACATATTTTCATCCAGTCCATACCAAAGAGCGACTTAAAGCCGAGCATCGAAAGAGAAGAAAGGCTGGCGGAGGTGGGCTGGGGTCTGATATGTACTCGAATTTGTGGACGGCTGCTGAGGACCCGCTTGCTGGTCTCACTGAAGCGCTCATAACAAAAGTCTCTGCAATGACCATGATGGATCGGGATGAGGTCGGGGCCGAAGTTCCTCTCGGGCCAGTAGCCTAGCTGAATTACTTTGGCCAGAGACCCCGACGCCACACATTCCTTGGGCACATTTGTGCCCAAAAAAACCGAGATATCATTTAGTAGCCAATCAGATGTCATTATCAGATGATGTCCCCAACGGGTGTCTGATGTTTCAAATGTCTGTCGGTCCCGACGACGAACACTCCATACAAACCGAGGTTCGCCATGTCTCCGTGAAGCTGTTGGCCTCACCCCTTGACTATCTAAGTTGTGAGATAAAGCGTCTCTGAGAAACTTCGAGGCTATGATGCGATTGCTCAACGTACAAACCCTTACCCTCGAGGAATTTGATCAACCTCCCCTTCCCCCGTACGCGATACTATCCCATACCTGGGGCGAGGAAGAGATTACTTTCCAAGACATAAATAACCTCCAAAAAGCGTCCGTAAAAGCAGGCTTCACAAAATTCAAACTCACGTGTCGAATGACCGCCGCTGAGCAGCTCAAGTATGTGTGGATTGATACTTGCTGCATTGATAAATCATCAGGCGCAGAGTTATCAGAAGCAATCAACTCGATGTATCAGTGGTATCGGTCATCATCAAAATGCCTGGTCTATCTCGAAGACCTCCCGTCCTCGATAACGGCAGGTGGCCCAGATGGCCTCCTCGAGAATTGTCGATGGTTCAAAAGAGGGTGGACATTACAAGAATTGGTTGCTCCGCGAACAGTGGTGTTCTATAACCAAGTATGGGACTTCATTGGAGAGAAGAAGTCTACTGCTTTACTGTCAAGAATATCCAGCGCTACGGGAATACACCAGGACATATTGCTCAATCCGGACCTAATTTATACCACATCTCTGGCCGTAAGAATGTCCTGGGCTGCAGATCGCGCAACAAGTAGAAAGGAGGACGTTGCATATTGTCTTCTAGGGCTCTTCAAAGTCAACATGCCACTCCTATACGGAGAGGGCGACAGGGCATTTCACCGACTGCAGGAAGAAATTATTAGAACATCCAATGACCTATCTATATTCGCCTGGTACGATGAAGATAACATATGTGGGTATCATGGAATGCTCGCCGATTCTCCTCGGGTGTTTCGAAACTTTCAGGCGAAAATACTTGGGAGCAAACCATTCAACTCAGAGAAAGGGTACAGCATTATGAACGAAGGATTGCACATAACAGCCAAGCTCTTAAAATATCCTTCCAGGCCGGCTGTTTTCATGAACTTGAAAGAAGACGAAAACGATGGGTATCAAGTCGGGATTATGCTTCAGAACATTTCTGGAATGCATATTCGCATTCATGCTCATCGTTTATTCAAGGTTGGCCTCAGCTTCTGGGATTCCGAATTGAACAGTATTATGGCATGGATACGCCTGGATTCTTCGACAATATTCTGGATTCACCATTACCCTCATTATCCCCCACTGAAATCCAAGACTTCGCCAAGCGCGACTGACCGTACTTTGAGTGTAGACGATAACCGGTCCCAGGAGAAAGCAGTATCATGGGGCTCGCTGTGCTCATACTGCATAGGAGAGGCACCCTTAAGCACTTGGAAAATGCGCTCGTCGGGTTCCGCCCAACCACAGTGTGTATCAGATGTCCAATCATGCAAGAAGTATAATTCAGGAGAAGCGTATGAGAAATCGGGTTTCGATGGAGCCAGACGCAGCGATGTCCCTGTCTCCCTCGCCGAAAAAGAGCACAGATCCGAGATCACGTTCCGAGCAGACTGGGCGCAATTCCTAAGGAATGATGTCGCTAAGAAAGAAAGTTTCTGGATAAAAGGGACTCGTAAGTCATTAACTAGTATAGCTACGGCCGAAGGCGGTGAAACTGATCCGTTCTATTTGAACTAGCTGGCGCCGGTAAATCAATCATTGCCAGGAAGGTAGCTGATTCGGTGTCCCATAAAGATGTTGGTCGGCCTGCGATATTACTTCACGGAGTGGAAAACAGTTTCGGCAGTCCGGGTACGGAGCAATGCCACCAAGACAGCCTTTTAGACTCGTTCAATTTATTCCGTGGTGAGATTTTTGAAGAAGCGTCGGAGTTTTTTGAGGTCTATCAACCTTACTGGCTTTTAGAGTTATCCAACGAGTATGCGCTCATAAGCCAGGGGGCCTCCTCATTCACCTCATTCGCTTGTCCGTTCATGAAGATGAATACCTACAAATACCGCAATTGTTTGAAAACAACTAGGATCAGGACAAATTCTGACCTCATGGAACACCTAAATTCAGCGCACCGGCAGTCAACTTATTGTCCCATTTGCTCAACTCCATTCCCGGACATTTGGACTAGGAATAACCATATTCGGAGGCGGTCTTGCGTGAAGACGGAATTTCTCCCACCCCCTGGCATCTCATTTGAGCAAAGAAACCAATTACATATCCTCCTTGAAGGATTCCCCATGAAGCCTTTGAGTTATGACGGCTGGTACAAAGTTTGGAACATACTATTTCCAGGGCTGGCTGGGCCCGAATCTCCTTCAATTGATAGAGAGACTGAGATCAAAGTGTCTGCACTGCAAAACTTCTGGATGGATTGCGGATCCAACCTAATTGGTGATTTTTTGGAATCTCGAGGAGAACTAACCTGGCAAATCCCAAACGAAGAACGCAGCCTGACCGATCTTCATTCTTTGGTACTATCTGATCTTATGGACCTATACGTGTCTTCACCCCATGTCGCACAAAACAAGTCATGGGACGCCAATACGTGAGATTTGCTTCTCTAACTCTCGCGTGTGGTAATACAACTACTCAAGGTCTAAGCGTTGAATCTGAGTCATATGTCGCTACCTCGTAGGTTAGCTTTCATTGGCTACGTTAAAGAAATAAGGGTTAAGGTTTGGTCTGTTTACGTTAACGCCGAGAGCGGGGATTATTTTTGAAGGCACTGGCCTGCCCTGTTCAAGATTCGGTCAACTAGATGTTGTTCTATTTATTTAATACACTCATTTGATATCCTTCGCCAGTGATTAGCTCCGCATTTGGAGGCCAGTATTTCCAGCACGTATATAATAGCTGCAGGCAGGTTAAGCGCCTAACTTGACTACGTTCTGTCTTGGTAGCGTCGTGGTGTAATACTGCAATTCAGTAAGTTTGCTGTTTTGATTGTCTTAGTTTATCTCCTTTGCATATCAAAACTCACTTTTAGGAGCACTTCGTTCCGCAGCCAATTAGGGAGTATGCCTGGTAATACGAGCTGCCTAGGTGCCGAAACACTATTGGAAGATCAAGAATCACACCTTCACGGTTTATATCCCTTTAAGGAAATTAGGTGAGAAACAAGGTGCAGATGAAGTGCTGTAAGTTTAAGGAGGGTGACAACGTTGCTCCAATAGATTATTAGCAATAATGTCTTTACAGACCAGCAGCCTGTAGCTAACAAGCAACATTACAGCACCATTATGAATACCATATTCCAAGGAAAACATTATTTTCTTCCCTCTTAACACTCAACATAGGTTTAAAATTTCCTCGGGTCATATACAGCACCAAATTCCAAAACCAGGCCCAGAGTTCAATCCAGTCAATATAGACAACACGACTCGCAGATATTCCCCGCCTACCGGTCCATCATTCCATTGAAACCCCTGAACTACCTATGCACACCCTAGTATTCAGCCCTATTCGTCTGACTTATAGTGGAGTTGAACCACTTATCTGTGCTGATTGGACAAAAATCCTTGCCGTTTTGAGAAGAATAGATTGAAGGCACGTCGTCCACTCCTAAAATACAATCTTCTGAGGCAACGACAACATGTTACCAAATATGTCTAGCATATTACGTAAAGGCTGCGACAAGCCTGATGTCCTAAGTAGGAGAAATATGGCCTTAAGGCCCCATGCCGACTAAGTATACAGTTTATATAAATACCTTATGCTCGCTTGTTTGAACATACGCTCCCCTATCATCACCCACAAGTTGCCACTCTCATCCTACCATCAGCCATCGCATCTCAAACATGCATGCTCTCCAAGCCTGTCTCCTCTCCGCATTGTGCCTAACATCGGCTACGGCAAAATATCTCGTGAGCTATAACGCAAGCGCTGGAGACGACCCGAGCGTCCTAGGCCTCTTGAATCTCGAGGGTTGGCACCGGGAAGACTGGCCCAAAGGCCAAAGCCAAAACAGCTCGATCTACTTCAAGACGGCGACGGACCCAGAGGGTGTACCTGCCGCGCACGTCCACAAGAGCGCCGACTTCACGCGCGCCGAGTACCATATGCTCAAGGACGAGACTATCGTAGATATGACGTACTACATTGGGTACAAGGTCCGGTTCGACACCGTAGACTACCAAACATTCGTCTGGCAGTGGAAAAATTATGATTCGTCAACCACTACGGCCGACAACGTCCCTGCAGTTCTCACCTTCAGGAAGGATGCGGACGACTCCGATTATCACACGATGTGAGTGTTCAAGCCGTTGTACGATATTGCACACCATAAACTTAACACAAGACGTCCAGCGTGCTCCAGGTCAACCCTAGCGCTAAAGACGGCGGTACACTTGTCGTCTGGTCGAAGGCCCTTACTATGCGCAAGACGTACACGTTCGGACTCGTCGTCAACACGTCGCAGAGCAGTGGTTACATCCAGCTGTACTTTGACGGCACTCTGGCCACGATGACAGATGCGTCCGGGCAGAAGACGCAAAAGCTCGCGGGCAACTTCTTCCCAGGCGGCGGAAGCGCCAACTCAAGTCCTAAGATTGGGTTGTATGGGAACGGCTTGAGCGACAAGGGGGCGGCAGCTTGCGACTCATATATATATAATGTTATTGTCGGGACTACTTTGGCGAATATCGCGGATATACCCGGTGTGGTTGATGAGTGAATAACAAGACTATGCGACATAGAGTAGTGGGCGTATGTGTCTGTGTGTGTGTAAAAGAGGGATAAACTTGGATATTCATATGGTTTCAGGGACAATATGCTGAATCAACTTAGATATATACACCGAAAATTGATAAGTAGCCACTATTTCCCAATTAGACCTGGCTGTTACTTTCCGTTTCGTTACGACGCCCCACGCCACAAGCACCGTCTTCTACCAATCCGCATTCGCTTCCCTCACTTGAGTCTAGCCTAAGGGAGGTATATATAAAGGAATTCTATCATTAACAGAATCCCGTTAAGCATGCTTATAGATTTACATTCTCAATTGTCTTGATCATTTTGTATGCCATAAAATGCCATTAATAGCTCTCTCAGGCAAAGAGACTCCTTGTGTATAGCCATAGCCTAGACACGAGAAGCCTCGCCCAACACCGGTTGTCATATATGGACTTTATGGTTATAGTCCTGGTATTTACCAAGTATCACTTGAAATACTCTGTCCTGTAGGGCAAACGTGGTATGGGGGATTCCATTTTCGGATGCTAGAACTTCCAGCCCCGAGGGGTTCCATACAAACACCTCAGCATCTGTAAGCAAAAGCTGTAGAAGGGAATATGTCGTGTGCTATAGGTGTTTTCCCAGCTAGGTGCCTTGCATTCGGTACCTGCACTAACAAGCGGAGTAAAGGGTGAGGCACACTTCTTTCAGCTACTATGCTTATAGTTACACCTTTCAACCAACCCCAAAAGCTCGAAACACGTTTATTTCACCTGTAATGAATAAACTATGAAACTTATAATAAGAATTACGTTATTCAAAGAAAAGGTGTTTAACTGTTCCTTGTAGCTTTTACACATATTATGTGTCCAACGAGACGGATCTTTCCCTTTTCTCGCAACGCGTATACCCACTAAATTTGTACTGCCAGCTCTGATCGCAACAGTAGCATTGCAGCTCTACGCCCCATCGCTGCGCCGGGCACCGCCCAACACCTACTTGTATTAGCGAGATGTTGATCATCGGTCAGCCTAATTCGAGGCGTTTGCTGGAAGATCAGGCCCAAACGTGTGCCTAAGTCAGCCCCAATGAACTTTGAAGAACCCCGAATTCTCCACGCCGCCCTCCTGGTTCCTCGCAGGAGTCTAATATAACCACGCTATTAGAGTGGTGACTTGGGGCTCTTTAGCGGACTCTTGTTGCCTTAACACCTCACTTCCAAGGTGAAGCCTATCGTCCAATGCCTGGATTTCCACCTTATTCTGAGCGAAAATTACTTTTTAGACACTTGCAATATGGTTGTGGAATCATTTTCGTTGAGGGGTGAATTAGACACAGTTCATTCAGTCGGAAACTCTACATCTGGCCCATTTTTCGGCAATCTAGACACACGTACCCTAGAAAAACGTACGAGAGCCAAATCCCAAGATCACAACATTGACACCGCAGCACAACATTACCGTAACAGCATAGGAAATCAATTGGCACAGGGAAATGTTCCCAACACTTCACGCAGAAATAGATTCTCAAACACATCCATACCGATATTACCAGCCTCTAGTGAATATAACTTCGAGTTTACAGAGCCTAGCAGCATTACGTTGGGTAACCTGGATGATCATTTCGGTGATTCCAATCTTCTGTTCCGAACGTGCGTTCCAACAAAGGAGCGGCTGGTGATCTTGCGGAATGGATGGACCAACGTCAAATCTCTCGATTCCCGCCTGTTATATTGCCAGTCCTTTAACATAGTATTACTCGAAAAGGGCGAACTGGTGATGAAGTCCCACGATGACATGATAGAGTTACTGGAACAGGAAAACCATGAAGCCCTTTTTGATCAAGTGGCGGAGGAATGGCCAGAATCGTTTGGTCAGATCGAGGATTCGCCAGAGTCCTTTAAATGGCACCCAGCTGAGCGACGCTTAGATGACGGTACAGTCTTTCTTTGCCGCGTAGCTGCGGAAAATGAGGAACGACAGCCATTGGAAGCTCTGATATCCCCAGAGACGTTTAGTGTTTGCCAATATCCCAACGATAACATGTTATGGTAAGCAGAGTTTCTGGGCGTCACCCTTGGCTTTTTGACATGAAATAGATACTAACCTTGGCATCGTCCGTTAGGCAGATTATGCCAAAGATCGATAACAGTGTTCTGACGATGCGGACTATTGCCTTTCTTGAGAGCTTGTTTGCGCCCACACATGAGACGAGTAGCCTCCCGAGCTATGGGAGCCTCAATGATTGGTTTTCAATCCAAACGACTACACCAGTGCTCCGCAGCACGGGCCACTTCGGGGTAGGTGACTGGTTTTGTGTTCAGCTAAACCTACGAGCTTGTATTCCTGACGAGAAGGGACTCTGAAGCAAAAGTTTCAAGAGTGCTTGGGGGATATCGCCAAAGCGTGTTGGATTGCCCCTGAACCGACAAACAGCGCTGATTCCAGACCTGTCCCGAGACTGTAGTACGACCGCCATTGAGTACCTGCTTTCAGTGTCCATGGTGCTAAGGAAAGCAAAATCTACAGTGGGAGGTTCTGCACTGAAATATGACATAGTTGTCTGGGTGGATTATGACACGAATTTCAAATTGACAAGGGACCGAGAGAACATATTCCCAATCCTATCTCGTAGGATCGACGTGGATCTCGGCCTTGAAGATTGCGGCTCTGGAGGGGAAGCGGTGATGCAATTTATCATGGTACTTGCCAAATCGATTGATCATTGGAAAGTGTGTTGGGACAGCATGATTGATAAAGTCGATGAGATTATCAGCGTTCAGGTATGCGCCCTACAAAATCTTGCACATAATAATTAGCTCTGCACGCCTAACTTGA
The DNA here is from genome assembly GCA_022385715.1 of Xylaria cubensis. Taxonomy (NCBI): domain Eukaryota; kingdom Fungi; phylum Ascomycota; class Sordariomycetes; order Xylariales; family Xylariaceae; genus Xylaria; species Xylaria cubensis. The sequence continues at coordinate 18,899 of MU279125.1, read as the reverse complement.
TGGATAATTTAGCTACAAGATACACTTGACAAAAAAAGATGGAATTCACTGATGTTTGACGATTCATTGCAATTATCAGAACAGTACTTCACAATTCTCCAGCTGCTCCGTATATGCCAAAATTGGATCGGAGAAACGGAGAGAGGCATTCAAAACCTTGGGCATGAGCTGATTCAAAAGTGCGAGTCCTGGAAGTCGTGGCAGCAAGAGCAGGCCCAAAACTATCTATCTCAGTGGCCTCTAGATATGACGAAACTGAAACACAACCTTGAACATCTTGAGGAATTCTTCGGAACCAGGGCTTCACCACTTCGAGAACGTATCAAAAAGAAGAATGAGGAGGTTAAGAGTTTGCAAGACGCGGTAAGAAAGAATTTTGTATATTGTCATATCCAATTAATCATTTCGCTCTGAGTTTCTTTCAGACGAAAAAGCTCATTCATTTGGCAGTTATTGAGTACTTCATCACTCCGTGAGACCCTCAAAGCGAAGACTCTCAACTTGTATATCGGCGTTTTTACTACGGTTACTGTGTTCTTTACGCCCTTGGGGTTCATCGCGGTACGGCTACACTATCATACAATTTATGTTGGGGAGTTATTTGTTACTAATAGTGAACATTTCATAGACACTGTGGACTATACCATTTCTACAATCGAACTTGAGTGACCCAGCGCCAAAAGGGTTTACGGAAAGCTTCGTTGCTGTGCCAGTGCTGACTTATATACTGTCTGGCTCTATAATCCTCTACTTTTGGGCTAAGTCTTCTGAGCGTTCAGTAATAAAGAACCTTAACAATAGGTTGAATGTCGAAGGCGGCCTGAGTATTGTTTTGGTCTGGGCTACATCTTCGATGAGGACTATTGAAGCTATTTGGTCCCGCTCCCGGAACTCGAAGATCATTGGAAAGGTCTCAACGTATTCACGATCCGCAGTGACACCCATCTTAGATTTTATCTTCGACCACATTCGTCGAAACAGAAGGGATCCCTCACCGGTCTAGTGATCTTACGTAAGATGAGATCTTATTGCAATGCAGGAAAATGTTCGATTTCTCTTTCGATTCTGCCTAAAATTTGCCTATAATATCGATAACTGTCAACTTATACAAAATGCGAGAGAGAGAGAGAGAGAGAGAGGTAATTTAGGCGTTCGGCGTATACCCCCCTTTGGGATAATGGGATCGCAATTTCTGGTAACACTCAAAACCTAGTTACAAGATATGGAAATACATGCATCCTGACGTCGGAGTAGGTCTCTTTAATATTGCATATAGAAACTTAGGAGCAACGAGTAAATATCAATTCTTACTCTATCATGCTTTTGTAAACAGTTTTCGAAAATGATTGTTCCAAGATTGAGTGTTCTCACGTTAATACTTTGATATAACATGACATTGTATTAGGTAATTACCCCGATAATTGAGTAATACAGTGTTAGAGCATAACAATCTAGCGGGGCGATTTAAGTTCCCGTACCTCCGGCGCTTTGGTGGTGGCGGCGGCATGGTCTACGTACACCAAATGATCAGGCAACTTCTAGAAGTTTGATGGCTTACGTGTTTGCAAAATGGTTGGATTCCATCTGTTTCGGAAATGGTGAGAGATGGTTCACATTGTTAGCATTCACTTCGAGCTCTTAGTTGACCTGGCCATTTTTAACCTTTTCGGCTACTTGATTGTACAACATTGCACATTAAAGTCACGTCTTAGTCCCAAGCATATGCAGAAGAGCTGTCGCGTAAGCCTACTTTTCTAAGACCTGCACAGCTATTTCTGAAGATGCCTGAAGTCGACCCTTTAATATTTTCATTCTCTCATCTAGCGGACTTTCCTCGCGCTGCTGATGCATTGCACACCCTTAAGAAGGTAGCTTCGCTGGTGAAGCCGCTCATGCGCGCACGGGGGTGGAGGGTTGGCGAACTCACCGAATTCTATCCCAGCCAGCCAAATCTGCTAGGTATGACGTCTACATGATTTTTTAAAGGAATGAAAATGCGCCTAATTCAGTTTTGTAGGACTCAATGTAGACCGTGGAAAGAGGATTTGTCTACGGCTTCGGTATCCCGGAGACCGGAACCAGTTCCTCCCTCTTGAGCAGGTTGCCGACACGATGCTGCACGAGCTTGCTCACAATGTTCACGGCCCTCACGATGCAAAATTCCACGCCTTATGGAACCAACTCAGAGATGAACATCTATCGCTGACGCTAAAGGGTTATACTGGAGAGGGCTTCTTGTCAGAGGGCCACCGTCTTGGCGGCAGAGCCATGCCGATGGACGAAGCCCGCAGGCTAGCTCGGATCTCAGCTGAGAGGCGACGCACATTGAATGCCGGCTCAGGACAACGACTTGGCGGCGCTGCTCCTCGCCCTGGACAGGATATCCGAAATGTTATCGGCAACGCAGTTGAACAACGCAATCGGACATTGCGCGGTTGCGCCAACGACAACCAAACACAAGATGAAATCATCGAGATTGCAGATACGGCGACGAGGAACGGTTTCAGGACCAAGGCCGAAGAAGACGCTGCGAATGATGCGGCAATAGCGCAGGCGTTATGGGAGATAGTACAGGAAGAAGAAATGGCTAAAAAGGGGGACGCATATGTGCCGCCTAACGCTACCAGCAGCATGAGTAGGGATAATACCGCCTCGAAAGGAAGGGACTGGAATTCGAGCGTGGCTGTACAGCCATCGACATCTCGGCGCGATTCACGAAGAGATAAGGAGGCCAGTAACACGTGGACATGCGGCGTCTGCACTCTGAATAACCCAATAAACTACTTATGCTGCGACGCATGCGGCACAGAAAGAGGCGAGAAATCTGCACCCAAACAGCAAACAGTAATCGACCTCACCGGACCAGACAAGCGCAGCTCTAATAAAGGGAAGCAATCTGTTCCCACGACATCAGCAGCAAAAGCAAAGGAGTCGCGACAACCTCCTCAGCCTAAGGCTTCTACATCGCCGACTTGGACATGTCATTTCTGCGGCAGGGTCCGCGAAAGCCAATGGTGGTCCTGCGACCTCTGCGGCACTATCAAGCTCGCATCTAACTAGCACATAACCATTTCAAACATAATCTCTCTTTAGGAGAGACAGATACCCCGGCTTGTACCTAGAGTAGACGCCACCATGCACGAAGAATAGACCATGATTTAGCAATCTCTATTGGCGTGGCACATCACGCACAAAACGCGATGAACAAGCTTACTGGTGATTTTGATTGGAAGAAGCTTAACGACAGTTGAACATTGATGTATACGGGATCCCAGATTCTCTACGTTCATATCAGTACTTTTCCCGTCCTGTGAGTCGCGACCGTAATCCCACTGCTACGGCACATGCTGAGCGCCTCAACTTAGTAGAAAAGCTCAATGGCATCGAAGATCTAAAGGAACAAATTCATTAGCACAACGTGAGTCCAACAACCAGAACTTCAGATTACATACCACATTGGGACTCAGGTAAGTATCACCACTAGAGCCCGAGACAATATTGATAGTGACAGTGTTCGTGCCACTCACGAGAGTGCCGGAGGGGATGCTGCATTCGTAGATCTCTCCGAGTCCGCGGTACGCGCCGCGAGTGACGCCACGGCTATCAATCTTAGTAGGCGCGGCCGGGGCAGTGCACGTGTATGAGTTGACCTTGGCCTGCGGGCGGCCGCCGGCGAAGGATAGCGTCGTGGCGATGCGGAGCGTGGCGGTCGCGGATACGGCGCTCGAGAGCGAGAAGCTGATCTTCTGCCCGTCGTTGACGCTCTTGAACAGGGCCATCGGCCACGAAGAGGCGGACGTGCTCGAGACGGTGCCTGGGGACCAGTTGGACATTCTAACAGAGGTGTTAGTTGGAGGCTTTAGGGGTACTTCCACATAGGATTCTTACCGGCTGTCTGATGGGTGCATGCGCAGCTGGTTTGCGGCGTTTAGGAAACCGGTGGGCTGTCCGTCGTAGTCTCCGAGCTTGAAGATTGTGGTCCTGGACCCTGTTAAGGCTGCGGCCGTCGCGGCAATGTTCGACGTTGCGGTCGAGCCGGCCGAGACGCTGACGGTCTGGGTTGCGGCTAGGAATTCGTCTTGGTACAGCTTCATGGTGTAGGAGCCGGCGGGCATCGGAGGCGATGTGAAAGCACCCGAGGAGCTGGCATATACCCAGAACTGGTAGTCATTGTTGTACCAGTGAACGACGATGGGGAAGCTCGAAGACACGCCCGTCGCGGTTCCCTTAACGTACCCACGCTTTCCGGAGACAGGCACGTAATTCTTCAGGTTGAGCGTATCGAAGAAAGATACGTCGATAGAACTGGCTGAGGGAATACCGCTGCGTGCCATAGCGAACACGTAGGGACCATGGAAACCCTGGCGGTACGACTCAGTCTGGACGTGGCCAGAGTTCATGTAGTATGTCACGGAGTGATAGTCACCACCGTAATTCAAGCTGATATCGCGGAAGAAAGGTCCTCCGGAGCTCTTCTCGGTAGCTTGGTGGTTGGGTCGCAAGAAGCAAGCGTGGACAGTCGCACCGGAGTCGGTAGCGCAGTACACCTTCTCGTCGATGAAGCGTTCAGACGAGTAGAACTTGCTGCGTGTCTGGCCATTGACGGTATAGACGTCGGAACCTTCGATCGCAGTGCCGCCGGCTGTGTTTGAGACATCGCCGTAAGGGTAGGCGGAGGTCAGGCCGGTCAAGCGGAAGATGTACCGGAGCTCGCCCACTGAGGGCTCCGAGTTGGTGCTGGTGCCCATCCAGATATTGGCGGCGCCATCGCGGAAAACCATATAGTGTGTCAGATCAAACGAGCTGCTGGACTGCGTGCAGGCAAAGATAACGGTATCGCCAGACGGACTAGTCGTGTAGGAGACCTTTGTACTACGTTAGATTCTCTTTCATGAGAGTTGGATTGGTAGTTAACTTACAGACGTGCCGCTGCCAAGCCCTGAAGCGATATGGCTCTTGGTACCAGAGTACTGGTATTCCGTGCCGTAGAACTTCAGCGACGTGATGTCACATGTTGAGCGATCAATCGTCACGATAAAGTTGTACGAGCTAGCAGTGTCAACAACGTAGGACGAGCTTGACGTGGTGACAGTGATGCCGCGAACGACGCCGGCCCAGGCGAAGAGGAAGCTGAAAAGTGTCGGCCACAGCATGATGGGCAGCTCTAAAGATAGAATCTGCTCGCTCTCATTGAAACTCGCTGAGATGCTGATCCTCACGAGATCTTCACAACGGTACCCTCCGCGCTATTCATACTAAACTGCGAAAGCAGTTCCCCTTTACTGCCATTGTGTGATGGGGGGTTACCCTCCGAACGAAAATCGGGGCTGGGTTGCCCATTTCGAATTTTGAACCGGGTACGTGGACATGGAGTTATCGAAACAGTAATGGTCTAAGGTATATCACGAATTTTAAGACGCGAGTGACTCGTCATCCCTTATGCTTCGCGTGGAGCTACCCCGAGACCGAGCGGCATGGAATGAGAACTGAGGCCCGCAGATCACTCACGGAACTGGGCTTGGAAGCCGGAAATATGTCAACCAGGATCGGTGAAGTCGTCCGTCGCGCTATCGAAGAAAGTGGAAAAGAAAACGGACCTAGTCAGTCGAAAGGGGAAATTTCCGTGTTAGGTTGGTGCACAACATGCTGGCGACTTTCCACCAATCCCGAGTTCCCCGGTTTGCATCTAGATTTACTAGTATGACGGGATTTCTGGAGAGCCGTATTATAGAGTTCCGGAGTAGTGTTTTCAATTATCAACTACAACGACAGCTTGCATTCAGGTCTTGTCCGTGTTGGAGTTAGCTTGGGCAGGTTGTGAGATCTCATGATTAGTCTTGTATGTAATGGGTTTCACTGCCCCGCAAATAGGGCACTAGAGCGATGATAATGTCTTGGGTCGCATTTTCTTCATCTCGTATTTCTTGGTATCCTTATTCATGTCTTTAGAGCTAGCTGGTAGAAGGCTGACATTATACAAGCTCGTCTAGGATAGATTGATAAGATGGGTTCTGTCGGCTGCCTGTTTGTTTGGTCTTTCACGCGACTCCCGTCTCTGGATGAAAATTTCCTGATTCTTTATTCAACGGGCGACGATAAATATCTCTCACATTATAGGAGACGGACAAGACTGTGTAGTCACTGACTGAGAGACAGCTTTTGGATGATGCTCTCATGTAGTGTGTCGATATTGTCGAGGAGTTCGATCCCGAATTTCTGGCATATTATCTGCACATTACCCCTCTTTGAATACCCCTCAGGTGCTACGGCGATGACTTTGCCTGGAATCCGAGCAGAAAGGCCGAATTCGAGCAGGCTTATCGGGGCGTGAGTGGCAGGGTGGAAATAAACGACGACCAGGTCGGCCTTCTCTTGTTTGTCAAGCTCCCAAGAAACCTGTTCACGAAACGGACCAAAGTTGATGTCTTCTCGCCATGTACTATCCCAATCTGAGCGGTATGGATTGAAGACAGTTATCGGATATTGAGACAGCGAGGTAGATAATTGTTCGCGCCAGTCAATGTTACCAACTGCGGTTGTTGTGCCTGCGAGAAACACGGATTTACTGCCGCTGATAGGCTCCTCCGAAGGGGCACGTATGATCTGAAGGGAAGTCATTTTGTCAAAAGAGCAGTGAACCAACCGTCAGATTACAAGATGGGAATAATGACGCCGGGTTCTCTGGCGACCAAGCACATTCATTTTTCAGGCTGAAGAGGGGTTTGTGATTGTGTTACACAGCCCGCAGGCAACCAAGAGGCCCTGTCGCTGCCGAGAAGAATGCATAAGTTTGTCAATATGTACAGATGACACTCTCAGTAATTACCTTGGATTACACAGCTTATTCCTAGTAGTGAACACACTGTAGGCTTTCGTAGTTTCGAGTCGGAAACTTGGATTAAGTAGTAGAGTACGACGAAGGTAAAAGTGCGTAGTGCTTTCCCTGGTAAAGCAGAAACTGAAGCTAGGAGCCGCTGCCCCACTCTCAGCTGATAACTACCCGCCCAGCCAAATTTTCCGTTCATCAACAATCCCTCAAATCTCCGACAATTAATCCCAGGACCTACCTCAAGAATGACACAAGTGAGAGATCCATCCGAAGACCTTGAGAGACATCTCGAGCAACTGGAAAAGCAGGTCGATAATCTGGTAATAGCGCTTGACGAGTGGCGACAATGGAAACAAGAATACGAAGCTTTGCGAACAGACCTGCAAGCGCTATCGCCGACAGCCACGCGCGCAGATCTCACACAGACGCGGCAAGCTTTTCAGGGCGATTTGGTGAACGAGAAAGAGCTCGTCGACATATTCGGCCGTAACGATGCTAGAAAACGCGATCAAATCCTCAGCACTATCTCGAACCGACTAGATTATGTGTCAAAGAACATAACCACCCTCGCGAAACAACTCGAAGCGGCCGAGAACAAGCTCGCTGCCACACGAGTTGTGAGCTTCCCGGAAGCCACCGACGAAGACGGCCTGCCGATTACCGAGATAAGCGAAGAGCTGGATGACGACGACAATGTCATCTCGTATAGCCTGCGACGACCGGGGGACAATCAACCCCAACTCCTAGAAGCACTTGAAAAGGCTGGTATCAAAGAGCTATCGCCTGCTTCGCGCCGTCCGGAATCTGAGGGAACGTCTGATAAACCAAAACAAACGTCTGATATACCATCTGCCAACCCAGCCGATGCGCAAGGGCAACCACTCTCGAATGGAGGAAATCCAGCCGAGAGTTCTAAGCCTAAAAAGGTGCCAAAAAGGAAAAGTGTTACCTTCACAGAAGACACGAAACCAGCCACAGAACAGAGGCCCCTCCACATGACTGAGAAACTTGAAGAGTTGTATCGTCAGGCGAAGGAACAGGAGAATGTGATTTCTGACCCCGTCATGCCCGCTGATGAGTCACCGGAAGATGCCGAATTGCGCGAGGATATGATACGGTACAACAAAGAAACGATGATGTACGAGATGGCACCCATCGTTGCTGAGCTGCAGCTTGAAGAAGGGTCGGCAGATGACGATGACTGGGACTACGATGATAGCGAAGAGGACGAGGATGAAGAAGACCAGTGGGGAAGATCAACATTCGGGGTCGTAGATGATGAATACAGACGCCAGATGCTCGAGCTGAAGGAACGTCTTAGCAAGCAGACCTTCGGCGAACAGAAAACGTCCGGCGACGAGGAAGACGACGAGTTTTCCGAAGGCATCGGCCGCATCACCGTCAGAAGTGGGAATCCTGACTCGATCCAGGACAGCTCGAAATTACCTGCAGCCAACGAGCACGCCACTACCTCGACATCTAAAGATGAACCAAAGAAGGGTGTCAGGTTTGCCCCTAATCTCGATATTGCTGAGCCCTCACCATCAGTTGCTCAGCCACAGCCAATACAACAACATCAACCTGAAGTAGATCCGCTATCTGATGTGGTTGAGCGTCGCTCCACACAAGCAACCCAAGCAACCCCAAAATCAGGACGAAAACCATCCAAGTTTCGAAAGGAGAGGGCAAGTAGCGGGCCAGCAATTCCAGCGCCAGAAAAGCCTAGCGATACCACGAGATACGCGCCCTCGGGCCCCGAGGGTCAGACTCTAGCATCTGAAGTCCTAGAGCACGAGCCATCCAACGCGGCCAAGGAACCAGACGAGCTAGACGCCAATTTCCTACACCAGCAGGTGACGGAAGAATATCACAAGATGCGCAACCGGTTGATCGGGCGGCAGAACGGGTTCCTCAAAGAGAACACGGACCCCATCCAGCCGTTAGAAGAGGAGGAAGGCGGGCCTAAACGAGTCAGCCGCTTCAAGGCTGCCAGGCTGTCCAAGTCATAGACTGGCAGAGTATAGTAGCTCAAGGATGTTGAGTTTACTGTTGTGAATTTTTTGGAAACTGACTGTGTATGCTTGAACCTCATCAAAACATACCGTATCCTACTAGGTACATATGCGGGAATCTCAATCCCTTATTGCTACCCACCAAGCAAAATTGTACCTATTCTGGTAGCATAGCTTCGACTCGACTGAGGCGCCAAAAGGTGAGTCTTACTAGATACGTATGCGCACATGTAGGTAAAGCTCTCTCATCTATATCTGAAATGGAACGGAACGCTTGATAATCTGACAATTGATGCGTAGCAGCTGTCAATCTGCTATGACATTACTCGCGATTCCAAAATCAAATCTTCATCAGGGCTCTCTGATGCCTCTACCCTACGCAAGTTACTCTCCGTGGGAGTGGGCTATTCGTTTCACCCTGAACACTGTCCGTGCCAGCTTTGCTTAGCTTAGGAACCTGCTTTCTTGCAGCTTTCGCTCATAAATACATAAGCATTTACTGCTAGTTAATCATTTTCGAGTGCTTTGTCTACTGCTTACCCTACACCTGGACACATCTCCTTGTCACGTCATAATCTCCTCTCATTCAATATGCTCACTTCATTTCCTACTCTCTAAGCTATCATTGCAGATAGGGTATCCTTTTTATTTTCATTTCTGTTTTTTTTCTTTCTATTTTTCCAAGCCTGCCTAGTTGACCTTGGCCTTGCTAAAGTCCATTTCGGGATGTTGTGCGGCGAATTTCTTGAGGATGTCGGCCTTGCGCTGATCTTCCGAGGTGGGCAGGCCCATCTCCTTCTGGCGCTGGTCGTACATCATCTTCTCGACCATGCCGCGCGTCTCGCCGTCCAGATCGGATAGCTTGGAATTCTCGGGCTGGATCTTGGTCACGTCGATCTTGGGCGCCGTCGTCACCACGTGCGGCCACCACTCCATCTTGTTCGCTTTGTCGAGGTGGATCTCGATCGTCTTGGTTCCGTCCGGCGCGGTTGTCAGCGTCCATGTCGACTCCTCTGTGTGAATGGCATGTGGGAGGTCGCCCTGTTTTTGTTTGCGGCGTGTTAGATAGGCTTCAGTTGGATAGATAGATGGGTATATAGTAAGATGCCCTGCCGAAAAAACATTGTGAAAGAATGATGATTGTAAGATGTCACATACCTCGAGGATAGGCTCCTGCCCTTTGATTCCCGCCTTGATCTTCTGCTTCTTAAGCTCGACGATCAGGTCCCGGCCCTTCAGGTTTCCCGGGATGGACGTTATGAGGATGTCGAGCTCGGCGATGGTCTGAGTCCATTTGTATGGTAGAGCGGCTTGCTCGGTAGCTTCTTTCGCGCGGGCAGCTGCCTCTTGCTCGGGCGTGGGATCTGGACATCAAGAGATGTTAGTTTCATGGTGGGGTTATAGCTGGTTCAGCACGCGGGGTCGGGGTAGGTAGCTGAAAAAATAGTTTGGGCATAACTAAAGTCAACATGATATACGACCAGGAACTTACCTTTGTCAGCCATGATTGTATGTCACTAGCTGTGGTCTAGTGTTATTGCCTGTTGTGTATTGCTATGGAAAAGTCGAGAAGGCTGACAAAAGACGTGTGTGAGTGACGCAGGCAGAAGTTAAGTTGATGGAGGGGCAAGCTGCAGCTAACTAACATCCCTGCACTAACCTCAAATAAGCCCCGCTGGCACCTATCCCTGCACAATTATAGCGTACCCTGTAGAGGTTATGAGCCAATCAACTTTGCCTCTCTTAACTTCATTTGAATATTCCAAAGTTAGGCTTGTTTATGGAAGAGGTCTTCTTTCCCATACTTATTCCACCTTTACTTCAAATCCACACGTCGTGACTGCTACCTCGCCTTCTGCGAGTCTGGTGCTCTCAGATGCGCTACTCCAATCACCTGTGCCACCCTGAAAAGACCTGAAATTCGTACACCGCCATAGAAACAGACATACAGACCCCATAAACCACGATATCACAGTATCGCAGTCATCATGTCTCGCAAACCCGTCACCAACGGCTCGACCGTCGTCAGGCTTCCTACGGGCCCGACCACCGCGCTCCCGTCCGACATCTGCCCTGTATGCAAGCGTGTGCGCTACCTCAACACCGACATGGAGTTCCTGATCAACCCGGAATGCTACCACCCTATGTGCAGTAATTGCGTGAGCAACATCTTCAAATCCGGACCTGCGCAATGTCCCTACGCCACATGTACCAAGACCCTGCGCCAACGCGGCTTCCGATCCGCCTTCTTCGGCGACCTAGCCGTGGAGCGAGAGGTCGACATCCGGCGCCGTGTGGCCGCTGCCTACAATATGGTTGAGGACGACTTTGAGACACTGCGCGATTACAACAACTACCTCCAAGACGTCGAGGACTTAACCTTCGATCTGATTTCAGGCGCCGAAGAAGATCGTCGAGCGGCTGAGCAGAAATTACTACACCGCGAGCAGGAGTTCCGCGACGAGATCGAGCGCAACAAGCGTCGTGGCCGTGAGGCCGAGCTCTCCCGCCAGAAACGCGATGCCGCTGAGGCGGAGGCCGCCCGCCAGCGCCGTCTAGAAGAGCAGCGCGAAGAGGCACGTGCTCGCGCCGAAGAGGCCACCATCAACGCCGAGGTCATGGAGGCCCTGGCGCGCGGAGAGCCCGGGTCGGCCGCCGAGATCCAGGCACGGATAGTGGCGCAGAACCGGGCGCGCGTCGCCGCCATTTCTGGCGCACACTTCACAAATCTCCTGGACACTGGTTTGCCCAGTGGCACGAGTAATACGTTGTCGATTCGTGGGCTTAAGACAAAGAAGATCTCGGAGGAAGAGGAAGATCTTAGCAAGCCATATGATCCATTTGCGGGGCTCGGCCCGGCCCTCGAACCCTCGCGCTACAACCTCCACGAGTCGTATCCGAACCCCTGGCTCGATGCTGCCCGTACTCACGACGATCATCGTGTTCCTGGGTACAGCATATCCGAGTACGTCACGCGCGCCATGTTCGATGCGTTTGCCGGCCTAGGCGTCAATATCGCGGACGAGAAGAAGGATGTTGCGCGCGGTCCTGGCACGCTAGTGGCAGCTGAGGCAGCGGCTACAAATCGAGTCTCGGAACGTATAAATGCCGATGATGTATTTGGATAAAGCTGGTCAAGCATAACGATGCTATCTGTCAACAAATCAGAACATAATATGCCGTTGAATGGAATCGACGAAGACTAGAATCAGGCGGGAGGCAAAGACGATCACATTTACGAACCCATTGACATTCGATCTCGTCTACGGAGACGGATGTACAAAAACAACCACAACAATTAACCGGAAAGAGCAAGCTTACTTTCTCATACCCGGTCATCTTCTCATACTTATACCAACGCATAGCGCCGGCGTTTCGGGTTCATTTTTAACTTGATTCCTTCCCAGACACCAATGACCACTTAGATGAGCGGAGTGGGACTACTCGATATGGGTAATACGAACGTCACCCCTGGAGCTTCGAGATGATGTAAACTGCAACATAGTTTACATAGAATCATTTAAGAAAGGAAATGTATAAATCAAACTATCGGGCCTTCATTCGCAACGGATAGATAAATACAAACTGGGAGGTTCAACATTTAGAAGAATGAAGGGAAGATTCCTACTTTGGTCTAATTTATAGGTATGGGGAAATGAAAAAGGGAATTAAAACAATTACGTGATGCAATTATTTCCTTGGTGTTTGGTGATAGATGACAATATCTATCTATGAATCTACCAATGTAAAGAGCCAACAGTCATATAAACCCAAACTCAAAAAGCTTTGCAGGATGAATTTGCATTTATTTGTTACTTATTACCGCGACCGCCTGCTCGGGATTATTTCGTAGCAAGCAGCAGCAAGTATTATGTCTATTTACCTCTCACCATCTTTACCCGCCCTACTCTGATCTGATCTGATTTGGCCAGAGACCTACACTACCAAGGTAAATGAGTTACCTAAGGCAGCCAAAGTTACATGTGACGGGGAAGCAAAAAAAACAACGCCACGCATCCCAAGAGGTTTAAAGCTGGGAAAAGAACCCAATCCTCCCGCAAGCATGAAACATGTAGCTTGAAGAACGAAAAGAGAAAAAGAACGCCCTTCCATGCTTGCATCTTACAAGACGACGTCATGATCCTTACGTCGAACCCCCTCCCCGTCTTCTATTGAAAATCTGACTATTGCTGCTGCTGTTGCCACGGAGTTTGTTGCGTTGGTCTGGGAAAGATGGGTTGTGTTGGCAGCTGATCCAGACCACCGCCGATAGGCATCTGGTTGTGCTGCCATCCCATCCCTGTTTGATGGTTGACAAAAGCACCCTGTCGGAACGGATTTGTAGCTCCAGTGGCTTGCGGTGCGATACCCCCGCTCGCGAGGGGTTGTTGCTGCTGCGCTGGGCTCCCCGCAGGCGGGAAATTTTTGGCAAACGGATTAGTACCGGTTGGTGCGGGTTGCAGCGATGCTGGAGGCTGACCGGGTGGTGGCGACTGGAATGGTGAATTAGATTGCGGGCTGGCGAACGGCGGCGCGGCCTGCGGTGATGACCTGGCAAAAGGGTTTGTGGGTTGTCGGGTGAGGGCACTCGGAGGCTGGGCCTGAGGGCTTGTTGGCGTGGAGAAAGTGTTCGGAATGGCGCCGTTAGTAGGCATGCCTGTCTGGTTGGCCATCATCATTGATGCCCTGAATGGGTTCGTCATTTGTTGACCCGTTTGCATGGGAGGCGAGAGAGTTCCTGTCGGGAAAGTTGCGACAGCGTCCTGCGGTATTGAGCCCAGGCTGGTAGGATTGAAGCTTGGCTGCGGTGTATAGCCACCAAAGCCAGCGCCTGTAAAATTAGGCTGCATTTGAACAGGCATTTGGGGAGGTATTTGTTGCGGCACTGGAAACCCGGTAGGATTTGGCTGTTGGAAAGGGCTATTATTCTGATATCCTGTGGCCTGAGGTACAAACCCATTGTCTTGAAGTTGAGCGGGCTGCTGCATTCCCGGTGGCCAGGGGTTCCCGGCGTTCATCAACGGCATCTGTCCTTGTTGAATTGGCTGAGGATTGGGTTGGGTGCTCATCGTAGTCTGATTCTGCTCTATTGAATCAAAGAAATCGATGAGATCGGGGTCAGGACCCTTAGTGGCCTGAGGTGCCTTCGGAGCAGATGCAGACGATATACTTGGTGCAAAAAGCTTGGCAGCTTCTGCTCTCGCCTCTGACGTACTTATACTCTTTTCCCCTTTTGAAAGGCCGCCCTTCTTCTTGGCTTGTTGTTCAGCTATATACTGTCTCCTGTTAATCTCGAAATCGGGGTCATTCAGATAATCTTCGAGCTGGCGACGCAGGTTGACCGGGGCGTGTTTCAACTTAGGAACTTCCACTCTCGTATGAGGTTCCCATTGTCGCGCCACAGTTAAATACTGTACAACAGCATCTGTGGTTTTAGTGAAGTGACGGTAGATGTCCATAGCCCGCTCCGCATCCACCTTTGACATTTCGAAGAAGTGTCCTGAGATTTATCAGCCTCTGAAACAGGAATGAGGCACAACAGCTGCTGGACTTACCTAGTATGTTGATCATGCCTTGGTTCAGCACCTGGAACAAGCTTAGGAGATCAAGAACCAGAAGCCTAAATACGGTAATAGTAATCTCGTTTTCAGGTTCGTCCAAGACCTTTCTACCGGTTAGTGATTTGATAATGTCAACAGCCTGCGCTATTTATACATACATCACACTTCAATAAAGCGCTCAGTTGACGCTGAACTGCTTCGGTTTCTCGCAGGAGGCCCTTGTCGACCGAGAGACTCTCAAGCCGCGTCTCCTTCGCACGCACCCAGTCTATCTTGGTATCTTTGTAGGCGCGCACCCGCTCGGCCAGATACGAGGCATAGTGCCGTATGTTCCGACCTTGTATCTGGGCTGCAACAGAAAAGAACATCAGCATGAGAGGATCGGTGGTTGAAATAAGAGTGACCGACCATCGGTGAAGGAACTAATAGCCAACTGGTTACGGTTCCTAGCAAGATATGATAATGTGGCGTCGGGTGAGCCCTCTCGGATCATCAAGTGTACTGTAATCAAGCTCTTGAAGACGACGGTCCATGTTGAGTCTCGAAGCCGGTTTTGCAAAGCGCGAAATACCTCCCCAACACCAGCTTCGCCCGCGTGCGTAGCTACCAGGATATGCTCGATGTACTTCGTCTTCGGGGGAGCAGCCTACAGCAGCCATCTTGGTTAGTGATGACGGCGGATTTAACGGGGACGGCAGTGTCGGTAGTCCGGCTCACCTTGATCTTAGTTGCGCCCTTTACGGACTTCTCAAAGGAGCTCGACATCTCTTCTCACAGGCCCAGTGAGGACCTCAGCTTAAGCGCAAGCGTACGAAAGAGGCAATCGAGGTGATCGGTAATCGGTGATCGGTGTCGTTGACCAGGTTTCTCCTGGCGCGTCACGCAGGCCAGCGATGGAGCGATGCGACGTCGTCACGGTATGACAAGGGGCTGCAAGCCACAACGGCGAAACTGCGATGTTACAGTAACAAGCTCTCGATAGCCGAGAATAGCGTGCGAATCGCAGTGACTGGTGACTGCGCCGTTAGCGTGAGAGTAGAAATGGGCGTCCACGTTGGTCGATCGAACAAGGAAGACGGAGCGGGAGATTCAGCGTCGTTCCATGGCCGTCTGTCTCTGCTTGGCGCACGGTGGTCAAGATGGCGATATGGGCTGCATTAACAATACAATTATCAAATTTACGTGGACCAGTGACAATCAGTCGGTAGCACACGGGAGCTATCTCGACAAGAGGCCGTCGGTGGTGGTTGTCCGCGTCGTCGTGACAAGCGGCCGCCGGCAGGCTTTGGGGAAATTGGGTTGATAGCACGTCGGGCAGATACGTCGTCGGTGGGGCCGTTGCAGGCCTGTTGTACCACTCTGTAGGTACCACTTACACTGAAGGTTTATGGGTGACTTGTAAGCCGGAGCTAACCTGAACGGGAAGCCGATGCCCATCGTCATTGGCTCCTGATAATCTAGGTGTCTCATAAAGTAGGACTCTCAACTGAAAGGAACTGTCAGTGTATCTCAGCTGCCATGGATGGCTTGTTGATCTTACAGAACCCTTACTGTTCAACTTAATACATAGATCTAAGATTGGATACTTAGACTTGGCACTATCTACTATAATCCTGATTTCATTTTGGTCGTATCAGCAGAGCTCTGTTACAGTCTTTATAAACAGCCTCATTAATTCGTACTTGTTGGTATATCATCATAGAAGAACTATATCTCTCGTATTCTGAAAGTTCCTCGCATCACGTAAGAGAAAGAGGGGTTCGTATGACACGTGAAACTCAATCCTACCAGATCACAATGATTCAGGTCATTCAGAGTGATATGCACTCCTGCGGCATGTCCAAGTTTGAGTATTGTTGCAATCACCATCATTCTAAATTAATGCCCACATATCGTTGGCGAGCGCGCAGCCATTATGGTAGATACCTAGTATATCAAAACCTATAGTGAATAACACGAGCCTATTGAATGGTCGAAAAATGTAGATACAGTCGAATGAAGCGATTCAAAATGAGATACTACTGGGCAAAGTATCAAGCACCCGGGTCCTGCTTACTTGTACAGTACTTGGATAGATGTGTGTTCTTTAGTGCTAATTGACAACTTATAAGAGCTAGCTATTTTACATATAACCAAGGCTTCCTTCCTATCCGACCATAAGATAGCGCTGTTAGATTTCAGGGGTATGTTGGTAGTTATAGCGGAAGAGGTCCACCCATACCAAATTAGTATGGTACAGAGTTTTTTTTACTATATAATTTAACAGAACATATAAAATATACACTTATTAAAAATTATAATTAGATTTGCTTATTTTTAATAATTAAAAGTTTTATACGTAATATTTATTACTAATATAAGTATTAAATTTATTATTATATTAAAAAGGCTTAAATAAGCAATTAATATTTAAAATAGCTTTATTTATAATATAAAAGCACGTATTAATAAAGCTTAATAACTTTATTAATTAAAACAAAGCGTTTAAGTTAAAAGCTTATAATTTAAACTTTTAAAAATATTTTTAACTTAATATATTTTAAAAAAAATAGCTTAAAGCGTTTTAAATGTTAAAGTATTTAAATTATTTTAAATAACTTAAAGCATTTATTATATTTATTACTTTTATTTTAAAAATAAAGCAAAGTTTTATAATAATAATAATTAAAAAAGAGTTTAATATTACTATTAAACTTAATTTAAAGCTTTAAAGCATATTAAAAATAACTAAAAAAAGCAAAAAAGCTTACTAATTTAATTAAAACTAATATATTATTTTAAAATATAAATATAATGCTTATTAAAAGCAGCTAGCTAAATTATTTATTTAAATAAGCAATATAATATTTTAAAACTATTAATAAACTATGTTTAAGCTTATTAAAACAATTAATTAATAATATAATAGTTTTTACGTAATAAAAAAGCATTTAAAACTTTTATAAAAGCTATAAGCTAAAAAAAACTATTAAAACTATATAAAAAAGCTAAAAATTTTACTAAAAAACTTTAACACTTAAATAACTATATAAAAATCTATTATAATTATAAAGATTAAATATAAAGTACTTAAGCTAAAAAATTTAAATCTTTTAATTATAAACTTAAAAATATGCTTAAAAAAGGTTTTAAAGAGTTATGGGTTAGGGCTAATAGGGCTATGCCTTATAATAGCCACTGCACCCGTAATTAATCCAGTAGCTAGTGGCAGGCACTGCATGCCTGCACTAGCCACCTATTACTAGCCACTGCGGCTGTGTATATTATGCCCACAGAATTTGCTGCGCAAATTCTATTATTCTTAGTTCCTTACTTATAAATTCCATGTAATATAGCACTTATTATTAAAGCCTTAACTTTAATTTAATGTAACGCGTAATATAAAGCATTAGATTTTTATGTATAAAATAATTAAAAAAAAAGCTATTTATAAAAACAAACTAACTTAATAA
This sequence comes from Xylaria cubensis, assembly GCA_022385715.1. Taxonomy (NCBI): domain Eukaryota; kingdom Fungi; phylum Ascomycota; class Sordariomycetes; order Xylariales; family Xylariaceae; genus Xylaria; species Xylaria cubensis. Next base: position 1,045 of record MU279125.1, on the reverse strand, counting down.
TATATTATAATAGCTTTATAACTTAAAACTAATTAATTAATATTTATTTAAAAGCTTATTTTAAAGCTAAATAAAAAAACATTTAATGTTTAATTTAATAAGCAAAGCATAAAAAACTTAAAAAGCTAAAATATAAAGCTAAAAATTACTTTTTTAAAGGACTAATAATTTTTTTAAAAAAATCGCATATAAAGTAAAGCTTATAAAAGCTATAAAAAAAATATAAGCAAAAAAAAAAAACTTTAAAATAATTTAAATTTTTATAAATTAAAAAGTTAAATTTATAAAAAATACTTAAGCTTTTATTTTATTATAGCTTATTATTATTTATTTTTTAAAAACGTATTAAAAAACTTTTATTTTAATAAAATAATAAAGCAATTAATATAAAAAAAGTTAAAAATTAATAAAAGCTTTAAAAACATAATATAATATATTTAAAACAAAAAAAAGCTAAAAATTAAAATAAAAAGGTTTAAATAATTAATATAAATATTAATTTATACTTTTTTTATAATAAGTAATTTATTAAACATATAAAAGCTTTATATATTTAAAAACTTTATAATTTTAAACTTAAAAACTACTTTTTATATTTTTAATAAAATTAATAAATTTATTAATTTATATTTTATAATAAAAAATAATTTAATATATATAAAAAATAATATAATGCTTATTTATAAGTTTAATAATATAAATATTAAAGTTTAAAAATTTATTAAATTAAAAATTATAAAGCTATATAATATTGTTTATTATTTTAAAATAGCTTATAACTTTATTTTTTTATAAATATTATTATAATAAAGCTATTATTAAAATATAAAGCTTATTATAAACGTTTTAAAAAAACGAAATAGTTTAATAATATATTATTTTTAAAACTAATATAACTAATTTATATTAAAATACTTTTTTTTTATTAAAATAAAAGTACTTTTTATATATAAAAAATAAGCTAATATTTATAATTATTAAGCTTATTTTAAAAGCTAATTTTTATTAATAATATTTATAATTAAAACATTTAAAAATTAATACT